>CAUYLG010054178.1:0-30828 GCA_963573385.1 Cacajao melanocephalus
TTCAGATGAAATTTCACTTTGTCACCCAGGCTGGAGTGCAGAATGATTTATAATCTGTTGGGTATATACTCAGTAATGGGATTGCTACGTCAAATGGTATTTCTGATTCTAGATCCTTGAGGAATCACCACACTGTCTTCCACAATGGTTGAACAAATTTACACTCCCACCAACAGTGTAAAAGCATTCCTATTTCTCCACATCTGCCTCAGCATCTGTTATTTCCTGACTTGTTAATGATCACCATTCTAACTGGCATGAGATGGTATCTCATTGAGGTTTTGATTTGAATTTCTCTAATGAACAATGATGATGAGCTTTTTTCATATCTTTGTTGCCTGCACAAATGTCTTCTTTTGAGAAGTATCTGTTCATATCCTTCACCCAATTTTGATGGGGCTGTTTGTTTTTTTCTTGTAAATTTTTTTAAGTTCTTTGCAGATTCTGTATATTAGCCCTTTGTCAGATGGATAGATTGCAAAAATTTTCTCCCATTCTGTAGGTTGCCTGCTCACTCTGATGACAGTTTCTTTTGCTGTGCAGAAGCTCTTTAGTTTAATTAGATCCCATTTGTCAATTTTGGCTTTTGTTGCCATTGCTTTTGGTGTTTTAGTCATAAAGTCTTTGCCCATGCCTAGGTCCTGAATGGTAGCGCATAGGTTTTCTTCTAGGGTTTTTATGGTTCCAGGTCTTACGTTTCAGTCTTTAATCCATCTTGAGTTAATTTTTGTATAAAGTGTAAGGAAGGGATCCAGTTTCAGCTTTCTGCATATGGCTAGCCAGTTTTCCCAAGACCATTTATTAAATAGCGAATCCTTTCCCCATTGCTTGTTTTTATTGGGTTTGTTAAAGATCAGATGATTGTAGATGAGTGGTATTATTATTGAGGCCTCTGTTCTGTTCCATTAGTCTATATCTCTGTTTTGTTACCATACCATGCTGTTTTTGTTACTGCTTGCAGTATAGTTTGAAGTCAGGTAGTGTGATGCCTCCAGCTTTGCTCTTTTTGCTTAGAATTGTCTTGGCTAAGCAGGCTCGTTTTTGGTTCCATATGAAATTTAAAGTAGTTTTTTTCCAATTCTGTGAAGAAGGTCAATGCTAGCTTGATGGAGATAGCATTGAATCTATAAATTACATTGGGCATTATGGCCATTTTCATGATGTTGGTTCTTCCTATCTGTTAGCATGGCATGTTTTTCCATTTGTTTGTGTCCTCTCTTATTTCCTTGAGCAGTGGTTTGTAATTCTTCTTGAAGAATTCCTTCACATCCCTTATAAGTTGTATTCCTAGGTATTTTATTCTCTTTGTAGCAATTGTGAATGGGAGTTCACCCATGATTAGGCTCTCTGTCTGTTATTAGTGTTTAGGAAAACTTGTGATTTTACACATTGATTTTGTATCCTGAGACTTTGCTGAAGTTGCTTATCAGCTTAAGGAGATTTGCAGCTGAGATGATGGGTTTTCTAAATATCCAATCATGTCATCTGCAAACAGAAGCAATTTGACTTCCTCTCTCTTCCTATTTGAATACCTTTCATTTCTTTCTCTTGCCTGATTCTCCTGGCCAGAAATTCCAATACTATGTTGAATAGGAGTGGTGAGAGAGGGCATTATTGTCTTCTGCCAGTTTTGAAAGGGAATGCTTCCAGTCTTTGCCCATTCAGTATGATATTGGCTGTGGGTTTGTCATAAATAGTTCTTATTATTTTGAGATACATTTCATGAATGCCTAGTTTGTTGAGAGTTTTTAGCATGAAGGCTGTTGAATTTTGTCAAAGCTCTTTTCTGCATCTATTGAGATAATCATGTGGTTTTTGTCATTAGTTGTTTATGTGATGAATTACGTTTACTGATTTTCATATGCCGAACCAGCCTTACATCCCAGGAATGAAGCCTACTTGATGGTGGTGCATAAGATTTTTGTTGTGTTGCTAAGACAAAGTCTCTGTTGCCCAGGCTGGAGTTCAGTGGCACAATCTTGGCTCACTGCAACCTCTGCCTGCTGGGTTCAAGCAATTCTCCCACCTCAGCCTCCTGAGTAGTTGGAATTACAGGCAGTCGCCATCATACCAGGCTAAATTTTTTATTTTTGGTAGAGACGGCATTTCACCATGTTGGCCAGGCTGGTCTTGAACTCCTGACTTCAGGTGATCTGCTTGCCTTGGCTTCCAAAACTGTTTGGATTACAAGCTTGAACCACCATGCCCAGCCATCTTGCTGGACTCTTAAGTCTGTATCTCCTTAACTCAAGATGTCTAACAGGTTCTGCCTAGCATACCCCTCCTGGCACCAAGACCAGAAAACTCTCAAGGCAGTAAGCTGGGGACATTTTATGGCTCAATTCATTTATTTCCTATCTCTGAGTGATAACTATCTTTTGTTGTCTAAAGTCTAGGGTTTTGAAAAACACTATTCCATATATGTTATCTGGGTATTTTTGGTTGTTTCAACTGAGAGGGTAAATCTTATCCCTGTTGCTCTATCTTGGCTATTTTGATGTTTCAAGAATAAGGGTAAATCCAATCCCTGTTGCTCCATCTTGGCTAGAAACAAGTTATTTTTTCTTTATTGTTGTTTGGTGTTCTCTTGCATAAATATACTATAATTTATTTCTCCATTCTCTTACTGATGGGCTTTTGGGCTATTTACAGTTATAAATGAAACTGCTATAAACATTATTATCCATGTGTTTTGGTGGATATATGTCCGTATTTATCTTGGGTAAATACTTGGGAATACAGTAGCCAGATCATAGAATAGGAAATGTTTAGCTTTAAGATACACTGACAGTTTTTCAAAGTGGTGTAGCGTTTAAACTCCTATCAGCAGTGTATGAAAGTTCCAATCGCTCCCTATCCTCACCAATACTTGGTAGTATTTTTCATTTTAGCCATTCTGGTAGTGTCACACTGAGATTTTAACCTGTATTTACCTAATGACTAATGATTCTGATTGACTACTTTTTCATATGCTTGTCAGCCATTTGGATATCCTCCCATATGAACTGTCTGTTTAAGCCATTTACATTGAATGGCTTAACTTTTTCTTAATGATCTGTAAGTGTTCTTTACATATTCTGAATAAAAATCTTTTATCAAATATATTGTAAATGTCTTTACCCTGTCCACGGTTTATCTTTCCACTCTTTTTTTGATGTTTCAATTTTTAAACATCCTCAGCTCTAATGTAGTACAATTCTTTTATGGTTACTGATTTTTGTGTCTTGTTTAAGAAACCTTTGCCTACCTCAATTTATGAAGCTATTCTCACATTTTCCTCTAGAAGCAATTCCTGTTTTTTCCTTTCTTCTTATTGAATACAGCAGCAATAATTTGAGTTTTATGTAACATAAAATTTTTTTCTCTTCTATAGACTTTCTGTTCAATATCCAACTGCAAGACATTGTCAAGGGGCAATCTGAAGTCACTGGGTGCACATCCTACTGCATTAATTGTGCCTGTAACCCATCATCACGAGATCCTCTGCTGTTTGCATCGTGACTTGCTTATCAGTTAGCAAGACAGATATTTTACCTCACCCTTATTTCATTCTGCAGTATCTCTGTTCTCTTAGAGTTTCTATAAATAACAGGTTAAAAAGCAGTTCCCCTTGGCTGGTGGCCGTAACAATGAGTTTCTATTCCCTTCGTCTAGTTTTCATTGTTTCTAAATTCTTTATGATAAACATAAGTATTTTTAATTTAAAAGTTAACTTAAAAGAAGTTTGAGCAGTTGTGATTAAGGTGTATATATAGTTTTTCATACGTGGAGCTAAAAAATACAATGTCTCACAATCTTTCCTGCATACAGGATGTTGACCACACACATGATGACTTATAAAAACTTGCTCATGGAGTGTCTGCTGGGCAGACAGTAGAACAGTTTCATTAATTTTAAAGCATTCTACAATCTACATATTTTCCCTTGCTAATAACTTATTGTTTTACTAAAGTATTGCTCAAGTTTTTTCCTACTCTTGGTTTCACTTTATCCACAAATGAAGCCACAGAAAGTTTTGAAAATATAGTCATTTGCCAAGTATGTTTAATTAATTACCAAGAATGAAAGTTGAACCAAGTATCTTTAATTAATTACCAAGAATGGAAGTTGAACAATTCTTTGTGATACTGTTCATATTGCAGGAACAGGAGGATGACTTCTAGGCAGAAACATCTGGAAAGAGCTACTTAAACTCTGCACCAGAGTCCTCTTTTCCCGCATTGTTATGGGACAGTTTTTGCAGACGTGTATCAAGTCACCCGAGCAGCATTTGGAAATGCATAGTTTACTTGACAGCATTTACAAATTATGTTTTTTCCTCAGAATAACTTATACTGTAGAAATGCTTCCATATGCTAAAGTTGGACATGCCATTGCATTGAGAAAAAAAAGAGATGTCTTTTAGTAGCAGTTTTCATATACATACTAAACTATAGTGTACACAAATTAATAATGTTGTCCCTTAAGAATTTACCATAAATGGTTTCTAACTCTTTATGCCCCAGCTCTCTGCTAAAGATTGGGAGCAGATATTGCAACAAAACAACAGGTCAGCAAAAATTCAATTATGATTTATCTAAGTAACAGAAACAATTTGATCACAATCCTAAGTCTTACGCTTTGATGAAAAAAAAAAATACTTTTTCCCCAAATCTTCTGTGTTCCTTAAAGTCCTAGAAGCAGATAATTTCCAACTTCAAATTCCAAAACACATATACCTGCAGTTAACGCCTTTCTATCCTGACTTTAGAGCAAGAATTGGCAAACTGTGTCCCATGGGCCAAATCTAGCTCACCACCTGTTTTTATAAATAAAGTTTTATTGGAACATAGCCATGCTTATTCACTTACACATTGTCTATGGCTGCCTTTGTGCTGCAAAAGCAGAGTTGAAGAAATGTGACAGACTTTATAGCCCAGGAAGCCAAAAATATTCACAACAACCCTTTATTTAAAAACATGTTGACTCCTGTTTTAATCAGCATTTCCTCATTTCACATCTTGCAGGAATAAATGGATGCTACTACTCCTAGTACTGCTTCTGCTGTCAAGTTTTTGAGCACATAACCAGGATGACAGCCACAGTTCCACAGAGCTCCGATAAACCATCAAAAAGAAACTCACCACTAAGGAAAGTAGTGAATCCTTTCTTGTCTTGAGTGAATGGCAATGACCTTGGTGACCAATATGATAAATACACATATTTATTATATTCAAAAACTATTCTAAAATGTATATTTTCTCTTTACAGTAATCTCTACATGATTCTAAGAAAAAGTTTAATCTATCTTTCTACTACAAAGTTCTTAATAATATTTCAACAAGGAGGTACCATATCCCAAGATGTGATACTTTTTGCTCAGTTTTTGAAGTAAACATTCTATAGTAACTTATAGAGTGATATCAGCATGACAGTCAACTAGAGTTGCCTAACAAGAAGGTACCAAAACAATAAGCTATACTTTGACTGGAGTTATTGATGAAGCATACTGGAAAGCACCAGGGGAGCAACAAAATTTCTATAGCGCACAGAAGTCCAGGATGGCACCACAGAGAGGGAAGTGAGACATCCTCCCTCTGCCACATGGTATCCCCCACCAGGATCAGCTCAGAGCCAGGGAAACTTCTTCTCATGGGGAAAAAAGTAAGCTGAAGTTCTTTGCCCTTATCACCTTATTCACATGAACAGTCACTGCTACAAAAGGGTTTCCCAGTCCTCACAAGAACAGAATCCAGTGTGGACAGTTACTGGGAGTTCATGTGGCTATACTGCCCCAGAGCATGAGCCACTTTGGCACTCCAATCCCCATGGACTAAGCTGCTACAGTATGGTGCCATCTTGAAATTTGACCAATAGCTGGAGTGCATCTTGTGTTGGGCGTCAGTAGCCACCAATCCCCTCCATCTCTGAGGTTCCACCGTTATTCCACCACATTCATAAGAGTGCATGCAGCACCAAAACGCCAGCTTCCCAGAGCCTAGGCCCAAAGGAACAATCAAGACCACAACATCTGAATTCATGAGGTACCCTATTCCCCAGGGAAACAAGCAAACCTTCACAGTGGGGAAGCCCTATGAAGTCACCCAGCTCACGTGTTCTCACACCCATCATAACAGGTAGCCTGAAAGTGGCTCTACCCCATTGGTGAGATCCTGGCACAGCTGCCAGCCACCTCTGGTCCAATAGCTGGCCTAGAGATGTCTCACCTCCCTCTCCCCACAGAGAGAGCACCATATAACCACTCAGCCTCACTCCACCCCCGACACCTTTGGCCTGACACCCTGACTGGAGGTGGCTCAGAAAGAGCCCCATGCAGCCACACAGCACACCACACCACAATTCAACAGCCAGTGAAGCAGTGGCTCTACCTTCCTGGAAAGCCCACCAAACAGCCTGCTGGCCCACCACACTCAAACATGCTTAGCCTCACAACCAACCTGGCACCCCTACCACCAGCAAACCTGCACCACTGCCATCACGAACTCCTGCAGCCTAGGCCATTGAGACAATTGCAGACATCACAGATGAGGATTACAGTTGAAGAATCTGTACAGAGACCATGTTACTGAGTCCACCCATAACCAAAGTCAACATACCATTCCTGACCAACACCCCAGGATCCATCTACAAAAAAAAGGCTCTTCCTATGAAAGCTAATCCATAAAATTACAAAAATGACCGTTTTACTATATGCACAGACATCAACATAGGGACATAAGAAACATGAAAAAGCAAAGAAATATTATACCCCTTGGGAGGCCGAGGCGGGTGGATAACTAGGTCAAGAGATCGAGACTATCCTGGTCAACATGGTGAAACCCCGTCTCTACTAAAAATACAAAAAAATTAGCTGGGCATGGTGGTGCGTGCCTGTAGTCCCAGCTACTCGGGAGGCTAAGACAGGAGAATTGCTTGAACCCATGAGGCAGAGGTTGCAGTGAGCCAAGATCGCGCCATTGCACTCCAACCTGGGTAACAAGAGCAAAACTCCATCTCAAAAAAAAAAAAAGAAAAGAAAGAAAGAAATATTATACCCCTAAAGGAGCATAATAAGTCTTCATTAATTGACTCCAAAGAAAAGGATATTTATGAAATGCCCAAAAAGCAATTCAAAATAATGATCTTAAAGAAACTCAGTAAGATATAAAAGAATACAGACAAGCAAGTCAATGAAATCAGGAAAACAATTCATGAGCCGTATTAGAAATTCAATAGATAGATACATAAAAAAGAAGCAAACAAATTTTAAAGCTAATGAATTCAATGAATGAATTAAAAAATACAATTAAAATTCTTCAACAACAGACTAGATCAAACAGAAGAAATAATTTCTGAACTTGAAGGCAAGCCTTTTGAAATAACCCAATCAGAAGGGAAAAAAGAAATAAGAATTAAAAAGAACAAAGAAAGCACATGAGACTTATGGAACACCATTAGGAGAACAAATACTTTCATTATAGGACTTCAGAAGGAGAAGAAATGGAGAAAGGCGCAGGAAATCTATTTAAAACAACAACAAAACTTCCTAAGTCTTGGGAGAGATACAGACATCTAGATTCAGGAATGTCAAAGGTCATTAGTGAGATTCAACCCCAAAAAAACCTCTCTGAGGCACATTATAAATGAACTGCCAAAAGTCAAAGACATAGAATTCTAAAAGCTTCAAGAGAAAAACATCAAGTTACATATAAGAGTATCTCTGTTAGACTACCAGCAAAAATTTTTAGCAGAAACCTTACAGGCCAGGAGAAAATTAGATGATATATTCAAAGTGCTGAAAGAAGAAAAAGCTGTTAATCAAGAAAGAATACTGTTTGTAGCAAAGCTGTTTTTCAGAAATGAAGAAGAAATAAAAACCTTCCCAGACAAGCAAAAACTGAGAGAATCCATCACTACTGTACTAGCCTTCAAAGAAATGCTTATGGAATTGCTACAGCTGGAAACAGAAAGACAATAATTACTATCATGAAAACATGTGAAAATATAAAATCAGTCTAGGTAAATCCATAAACATACTCTGAATACCCTAGTGTTGTAATGGTATTATGTAAGTCTTTCAATTCTCTAGTATGAAGGTTTAAAGCCAAAAAGCAAAAAACATCAACTACAAATAGTGGCTGAGGAACATACAAAAGATACAGATGTAAGGCAACCAAAACACAAATTGGGGGTGGAGGAAAAATGTAAAGTACTTTAATGCAACTAAAGTTACGTTGTTATCAGCTTGAAATTGTCTATTATAACTATAAGACTGTTTATGTTAGCCCCATGGTAACCACAAATAAAAATTTTACAACAGATACACAAATAAACACGAGAAAAGAAACAAAGCTTAGCACCACAGGAAACCACTAAACCATACATGTTAACAAGCGAGGAAGAAAGAAACAAAGGATCTGCAAAATAACCAGGAAACAATTAACAGAATGGCAGAAAATCTTATCTATCAATAATAGCCTTGAATGTAAATGGATTAAATGCTCTAATTTTAAAAAATAGAGTGGCTGAATGGATTAAAAAAAAAAAAAGATCCAACTACATGCTACCTGAAAGTCACCTTGCCATTAAAGACAAACACAGACTGAAAGTGAAGAGATAGAAAAACATACTCTATGCAAATGGAAACCAAAGACAGGCAGGAGCAGCCATTCTTACATAAGATTAAACAGACTTTAAACGCAAAACTGTAAAAAGAAGGTCATTATGTAATGATAAAGGGATCACTTCAATAAAAGGATATAATAATTATAAAAATGTATGCATCCAATACTGGAGCATCAAAATATATAAAGCAAATATTATTATATCAGTATTAGAGATAGACTGCAATACAATAGTAGAAGGGGACTTCAACACCCCACTTTCAACAACAGACAGATCACCTAGGCAGACAGATAATCAACAAAGAAAAGTTGAACTTATACTGTATCATAGACCAAACAGACCTAACAGATAATTATGGAACATTCCATCCAAGAGATGCAGAATACACATTCTTCTCAATTGTACATGGAACATTCCCCAGGTTAGATCATATGTCAGGCCACAAAACAAGTCTTTACAAATTTTAAAAAAATAGTGTAACATGTATATATTCATACCATAATGGCATAAAACTAGAAATCAACAAGAAAAACTTTGGAAACCTTACAAATACATGGACATTAAACAACATGCTCCTAAATAATCAATAGGTCGATGAAGAAATTAAAAGGGAAATTTTAAAATTCTTTAAGACAAGCAAGAATGGTTAATAGGTTTTTCTGGTGCTTTTCTCTATTACCTCCTATAACTCCTACCTCAAAAAAGAAGAAAGATTTCTAATAAATAATCTAACCATGAATCTCAAGAACAAACTAAACCCAAAATTGGTAGAAGGAAGGAAATAATAAAGCTCAGAGTAGAAATAAAAAAAAGAGACTAAAAAAAATTTTAAAGATCAATAAAATAAAGAGTTTGTGTTTTCAAAAGTGAACAGAATTGACAAAGCTTAGGTACACGAAGAAAAAAAGAGAAAAGACTAAAAGAAAATCAGGCATCAAAAAGGAGATAGGACAACTGATAACACAGAGACTACTATGAAAAACCATATACCAATAAATATGAGAACACAGAAGAAATGTATAAGTTCCTGGACATATACAACCTACCAAGATTAAATTATGAAAAAATAGGAAATTTGAAGAGATCAATAGCATACAAGGAAGTTGAATCAGTAATAAAAAGTATTTCATCAAAATAAAGCCCAGGACCAGATGGCTTCAGTGCTATATTCTATAAAAAATTTGAAGAAGAACCAATACCAATTCTCTTCAAACTATTCCAGAAAATTGAAGAAGGGGAAACACTTCCAAACTCATTTTACAAGACCGGCATTATCCTGATTTCAAAACCAGACAGGGATACAACAAAAGAAGAAAACTATGGGCCAATATCCCTGATGAACATAGATGCAAAAATTCTCAACAAGACACTAGCAAACTTAGTTCAATAGCATATTATGAAGATTATTCACTAAGATCAAGTAGGATTCATCCCAGGGATGGAAGGATGGTTCAATATATGCAAATCAATACATGTCACATACTACATGAACAAAAAGAAAGACAAAACTGTATGATCATTTCAAAACATGCAGAAAAAGCAACTGACAAAATTCAACATTCCTTCATGATAAAAACTGTCAATAAATTAAGTATAGAAGGTATGTACCATAACACAATAAAGGTCATATATGACAAAGCCGCAGCTGACATTATACTGAATAATGTATACTGAACAGTATAAATTATACTGACATTATACTGAGCAAAGCTTTCACCTTTTCCTCTAAGAACAAGAACAAGATAAGGGTGCCCACCTTCACCACCCTAATCAACATTGGAATTCCTGGAAGTCCTAGCCAGAGCAATCAGGCAAGAGAAAGAAATAAAGGGCAACTAAATTGGAAAGAAGGAAATCAAATTGTCTCTGTTTGTAATGACATTATCTTATATACAGAAAACCCTAAGGACTCTACCAAAAAATGCTTAGAATAAACAAATTCAGTAAAGTCAGAGGATACAAAAATCAGTAGCATTTCTATGTGCTAATTGCAAACTATCTGAAAAAGAAATTAAGAAAATAATTCCATTTACAATAGTACACACACAAAAATAACATACCTAGGAATGAACTTAAGCAAGAAAGTGAAAGATCTCTGCATTGAAAATTTTAAAAAACAATAGAATAATACCCCATGTTCATAGATTAAAAGGATTAATATTGTTAAAATGGCCATACAAGACAAAGCAATTTGCAGATCTAATGCCGTTCTTATCAAAATAATAATGACATTATTTATAGAAATTTTTTAAAAATCCTAAAATTAATATGGAGCCACAAAAGAGCCCAAATAGCCACAGTAATCCTGAGCAAAAAGAACAAAACTGGAGGCATCACACTGCCTGACTTCAAAATATACTACACAGCTATAGTAACCAAAGCAGCATGTTACTGGCATAAAACAGACACATAGGCCTATGGAACAGAATAGAGAGCCCAGAAATAAATTCACATACCACCTGACTTTGAACAAAGGTGCCAGGAACACATATTGAGGAAAAGACAATCTCTTAATAAACAATGCTGGGAAAATTAGACATCCACCTGAGATGAATGAGACTAGACCCCTACCTACTAAAATCAACTAAAAATGAATTAAAGATTCAAATATAAAACCCAAAATTATGAAACTACTAGAATAAAACATAAGAGAAATGCTTTATGACACTGGGCTGGGCAAGGATTTTAGAAATAAGACCTCAAAAGCACAGGAAACAAAAGCAAAGATAAACAAATGGAATATCAAACTGCTTCTGCTGCAGCAACAGAAACAGTGAAGTGAGGGCGTGTAAATTTCCACAATAAACTGAAGACACAACATACAGAATGGGAGAAAATATTTACAAACTATACATCTCACAGGGGATTAATATCCAGAATATATAAGAAACTTAAATAACTCAAATAACTCAACATCAAAAAAGAAAAAAAACAACTCAACAATCTGATTAAATGGGCAAATGATCTGAACAGACATTTATCAAAAGAAGACATACAAATGGCCAAAAAATATATTTTGAAATGCTCAACATCACTACTAATCAGAGAAATGCAAACAAAAACCACAGTGAGGTACCACCTCCCTCCATTTAGAATAGCTATTATCAAAAAGACCAAAGAAAACAAGTGTTGGTAAGGATGCAGAAAAAAGTGAACATTTACGGACTGTTGGTGGGACTTTAAATTAATACAGCCACCATGGACAACATTTGGAGGCTCCTTAATAAACTAAAAATAGAATCACCATAGGATCCAGCAATCCTACTACTTCATATATATCCAAAGGAGATGAAATCAGAATGTTCAAGAAACATCTGCACTCCTATGTTTATTGCAGCACTATTCACAACGACCAAGGTATGGATTCAGCCCAAGTGTCCAACAACAAATGAACAGAAAAGAAAATGTGGTGTGTATATACACAATGGAAATACCATTTGGCCATTAAAAGAATGAAATCTTGTCATCTGAGATAACATGGATGGACCTGGAGGTTATTACGTTAAGTGAAACAAGACAGATACAGAAAGACAAATACCACAGATCTCACTCATATGTAGAATCGGGAAGAAAAAAAAAAGAGTTGTTATCATAGAAGCAGAAAGGAGAACAGTGGTTACCAGAGACTGAGGAGAAGGGAAAGAAGAGAGCAGAAAATGGGGAGAGGATGGTCAATGGGTACAAGTTACCAAAAACGGGGAATAATTTCTGGTGTTCTATTACACAGTAGGCTGATGATGGTTAACTGTAAGGTATTGTATATGACAAAATAGCTAGAAAAGAGGCTTTTGAATGTTCTCACCACAAAAAAAAAAAAATGATAAATGTATGAGATGACTGGAATGCTAAATACTGTGATTTGATCATTATATAATACTTACGTATTGAAACATCAAATTGTATTCATAAATAGGCACAATTACTGCCTGTCAATTTTAAAAATTTAATAATAAAGTAACTCATAAATCTTTTATTCCCCATTTCTCAGAGCAAATGCTTAAAGAAAGATGAGAGTGATACTGATTTGGGGACCTTTTGTTTAGGTTAGGCACATGTCATTAAGGTTAACTTGAAAAAGTACAAGAGACCCACCAGCAAAGTAAATTGATCATTTATAAAGTATTTTCAGTTGATACTCTATTTGAGCAAAAACAACAAGAGGAACATGGTAAATTGATCCAACTGTTAGGATTAACAACCCCAATAATTCTGAACATTAATAAATAATATAACAATAATAAAAGTAGGCAGTTGTCCTTTCTGAGTCCTGATATTATGAATAGAGATGATGCAGTGGAGTGAGAGGGGGGTGCAAATTTCCAGGTGAATCCAATGAAATGATGCTTAGACCTTAACCAGGTTTTCCATCAGTCAGTTAATCATTCAACAGGGATTTTACTGAGCACCTCCAACATGCCAGGCTCTATTCCAGGAACTGGGAATAGGGCCATGAAAAAGACCAGTTCCTACTTTCATGGAGCTTACATCCTAGTGGGAGATACAATACACTAAACGTTTATACTTGACCTAGAAAAACAGAGCTGAAACATAAAATAAATTAGACTATAATCAGATAAGAACACGAAGAACTGCTCCCAAGAAGGGTCATATCTAGCCAAATACGTGCACATATTCATTTTTCTTGGTCCCCTTCTGTCCCAAATTTCCCCTATGAAAATCCTCTCTCAGGAAAGGAGCCAACCCCCTTGGTCACACTTAGATACAAATAACTGATCTCAGGAGTCTGAATTTCATTCCAGGTAGACAGGAGGAGCTCCTAGATAGCAGGAAGGGCTTCTAGGGACTTTCTAAGAGTCCTATCATGCATTGTTTCTAAGGAAACATTGATCAAGTACCTGCTCAATTGCAGGGCAGCATTAGGCTTGTTCAGGCAATGGTGAATGGTTCATTTACTACAAAACACACAAAGCCTTAAGGGAAGCATATTCAATACTGTCAATTCGCTCCTTCAAATGCTGTCTACCCTTCTCCACCCAGTCTTGTGGCCCAGAAGGCTGGTCTTTGGGGACTGCATCAAGGCCTTCTTGTCTTCTGTCTTCTGGTTGGTTTGGCCAAAGGGAGTCACCAACAGGAGATGAGGGATGAGAGGAAAGAGAAGACCAGGTTCCTTTTTTTTTTTTTTTTTTTTTTTGAGACAGAGTCTCCCTCTCTCACCCAGGCTGGAGTACAGTGGCGAAATCTCAGCTTACTGCAACATCCGCCTCCTGGGTTCAGGCTATTCTCCTGCCTCAGCCTCCCGAGTAGCTAGGACTATAGGCGCATGCCACCATGCCTGGTTAATTTTTTGTATTTTTAGTAGAGATGGGGTTTCACCATGTTGGCCAGGATGGTCTCGAACTCTTGACCTCAGGTGATCCACCTGCCTCAGCCTCCCAAAGTGCTGGGATTACAGAGTGAGCCACTGCTCCTGGCCAGAAGGCCAGGTTCTTATTTCCCAGTTCCGTCCCTGTCTGGCCATCAGTTGGCAGTGGCTGTGCCTCTCTACTGAAGATCATGACTCCCTGTTGGGGGTTCTCTTGCATAGCAATAGCCATAGCTACAGCTGCAGGTCTCTCCCTGCCCTTGACCTTGAAGGTGCCCCAAGAGAGGGTAAATTCTCCCTACTGGTCTCCTCCATTCCCAAGGGGTTCCTTAAGCCCTGCCCATGCCTTTGTAGGGTGCTCTCACTGACCTCTCAATTGTCCATTCTAGAGAACACATGTTGCAAAGCTGGCACTGCTCTCAGATCCAGGCACCAGCTTCATGTTTTAAGCTCCATGATATGGTTCGGATCTGTGTCCCCACCCAAATCACACATCGAATTGTAATCTCCAATATTGGAGGCAGGGCCTGGTGGAAAGTGATTGGATCATAGGGATGGTTTCTCCTGGTTTAACACCATCCCCCTTGGTGCAGTCATGGTGATAATGAGTTCTCATGAGATCTGGTTGTTTAAAAGCGCATGGCACCTCCCCATTCTCTCTCTTACTTCTTCTCCAGCCATGTGAAGTGCTGTTCCCCCTTTGTCTTCCACCATAATTGTAAGTTTCCTGAGGCCTCTGCAGAAGCTACACAGATGACCAGCATCATGCTTCCTGTACAGCCTGTGGAACTGCGGGCCAATAAAACCTCTTTATAAATTTCACAGTCTCAGGTATTTCCTTATAGTAATGCGGGAACAGAATAGTACACTCCATATTCTGTAAATGATGCTTCCTTTCAGGATTGAGGGTGACTCACCTCCAAATAGAACAAAGTTCATGGCAGTGACCAGAGTGACCCCAGCCCCTCAGGCAGAGCAAGAAAACTCTGGACGGCCCTGGCTTACCTTCCTGTGTTGAGTGGAGGGCTGTAGGCAGACGAACTGGAATCCAAGCAGCAGGAGGGAACCCAGGACACTGAAAGGGAAAAATAGCAACAGGCAGGACGGTGAGTATGTTCCAGGCAGCAGCACCCAGTGGAAGGCAGCACCACCAACTCATCAGTGGATGGGGGAGAACAGCCCAACCCAGGCCCTGGGACGTGACCCAGTGAAGACACACAGGGACAGCTCCACAGGAGGGAGGCAGCATGGTGCTGTGGCATGGTATGGCACGGGGCAGACGTGGGATCACAGCCCAGCCTTCCTGCTTATCAGCAGGGGGTGTAGGTCATAGCTTTAACCTCTCTAAGTCTCAGTCTCCTCCCCTGAAAAACTGGGATAACAACAGAAACTGGCTTAGAGGTTTAGGGGAGTAAGATGATGCGCCATGCCTGACAGAGAGAGTGCTGGTGTAATGTACATGCGGTCCTTCAGGGTAGTAAGGTCAGGGAAAAGTGTGGGCCTGGATCCTGCCAAGGAAGTTCCTCTCCTTACAGCTCGTGCTTTGCTGGGAACCATTCCTCTGCCTCTTCATGGCCTTTTGATGTCACATATGTTCTCCATGGGTGGGATCAGCTGTGCTAAGCCTCACTGTCACCAGCCCTGATTAGGGCATGTCATCAAATAAAGGGGTGGTGGGGAAATAGGAGCTGGCTGAGAGAGCAGGGTGTGCTAGACAGGGCATGGAGCCAGGCTAGAATCCCAGCGCCATCATTCCCATCTGGGTGATCTTGGGTCAGTTAGCATTTCCATGCCTCAAACATTCTCACCTTCTGTGAGGACTGTAACAGAGGTAAAACACCTGGCATGGTTAGTTAAGTTAAGAAGGTGAGGGAACGAGTAGAGTTGGCCAGGCAAACTGGAATGCAGTCCCTCTGAGTCAGAAGAAAACCTAGATCTTTCACTCTCTCTCCTGCCCCAAGTCTCTCTGCATGCTGTTGGAAATGTAACCTCAGATCAAAGGAGAGACAAGTATTGTCAATTAATTTAAATGCCCAAAGTCTCGTGATTTCAAATCATCAATGTCATTATTTTAAGCATCCCTGCAATGAGGCTACTACATCTTTTGATCATTTGTCAAACCTTATTTAACCTAAGTTAAATAATATAGTGGTTCCCAACCTTTTTGAGACTTCCAACACAACTGAGAGATGTGAAGACCAAAAAAACCCACTACGTCAGGGTGGAGATGAGGAAAACCTGCCCGAAGCCGGGGGTTAGGTCTTGCGGAGTTAGCTAAGGCTTCCGCCATTTCTGAGAATCCAAAATTCCACCCCAGCTCCTGTTTTGTATGTAAGTGACCCAGCAGACCACACAGAATGGACATGGACAGACTGGTTACAGACTGTGCAATGTAGTGAGATATAGGGAAGATGGTCTCTGTCATATGGTGTTGAAGGCATCCTTTTTGCTGTTGTCATGGAGTTGCAGTAGAGGCTCCAGAGCTGAGAACGTGGGTATTAGGTATGCATGCACACACTCCAAAAAGAGTGGCTGCACTATCTATTCAGGACCTACAAAACGGGTGCCCACCATCCCCTCACCTACCTCCCACCTATATGCATAAGGAGGCTGGAGAATGGAGTTTGCTAGGTGTAAATTTCCCTGAAGATGGATGTAGGAGTGATGAATACAGCTCCTCCACTCCCCTATGGAAAAGGAAAAGTAGGAGCACTTCTCCAGCCAAGCAAGAGGGACAACATTCAGAGCTTGATCCAGATGCCACAGTATCTGGGGCTATAAGGATTGGTGCCTGATTCTCCTCTGAAAAACATATAAAGCCCAAACCCCAGCTAGAACATCTAGGAGGGAAAAATGGAGAGAAGGCTGGAGTGGGAACAGTCTGTATTTTTAGAGCCTGGAGGGGCAGGAGATGCTTTCCATGCCCATGGAAAGACATGGAACTTAGGTTATCTGGAAAGGACTCCACCAAAGAAGATTTTCACTAGAATGAGATGACCACCCCCCCCTCCTCGAAAGTAAAGGTATGGATTTTACCCATGGAGTACAGGAGCTGGGGGTTGGAGACGGAACTTAAGGAGTCAGCTAGATCTGCAGAGCCTGCACCAGGGAATGGTACAGCAGGAGAGCCCAGTGAGGGGAAATGCTCCAAAGTGCCCCAAGAGAGGAAAATCTGGAACTTAGACATCTGCCAACCAAGGACAGCAGCACAAATTACAAGGGATACCAATTCCACTGGGAACCTCCTTGCCAGTTACCTCTCCTCTCCTCTGCTTCACCCTGGAGGAATTCACAATGGCAGTGAGTGGGCAGGGCAGGGAACTAGGAGTGTGAAGAAACCAACCAAGCCCCCTCTTCCCTACTACAGGGGCCTGAGGCTACAACAGGCCCAGCTTGAAGGAGAAAAGAAGCTTTTAATTGGATGAGAGATCAAAATTTTTATATCTGACTAGACTTTCCTTTTGTTTTTTGTTTTGAGAAAGATTCTTGTTCTGTTGCCCAGACTGGAGTGCAATGGTGCGATCTCGGCTCACTGCCACCTCTGCCTCCCAGGCTCAAGTGATTTTCCTGTCTCAGCCTTCCGCGTAGCTGGGATTACAGGTGGCACCAACATGCCAGGCTAATTTTTACATTTTTAGTGGAGATGGGGTTTCACCATGTTGTCCAGGCTGTTCTCAAACTCCTGACCTCAGGTGATCCACCTGCCTCAGCCTCCCAAAGTGCTGGGATTACAGGCATGAGCCACCATGCACAGCCTAGACTTTCCTTTTAATATACTGTATTTATAACAACATTCTTCCAAGCTAGGGATGTATTCAGAAAAATAATATGAAATTTGTGGTGAGAAGAATAAAGAATTGAATTATAACTTGCTGAGGATCTAGACTAGCACTTTCCAATAGAGTTTTCTATGATGATGGAAACATTGTCTGTACTGTCCAGTGCACAGATACACAGATCTGTGCTATTCAGGACACACAAAGCTAATGGTACAGGTCTAGATGGTGATGTTACTGATGTCCTCAATAACTTCTAAAATAATTCCCCTTCTCACTCCCACTACACACAATTTCCTTTGGACTTTTTTCTTTCTTTTTTTTTTCTTTTTTGAGACAGAGTCTTGCTCTGCTGCCCAGGCTGGAGTGCAGTGGTGTGATCTCGGCTCACTGCAACCTCCGCCTCCCCTAGTTCAAGTGATACTCCTGCCTCAGCCTCCTGAGTAGCTGGGATTATAGGCACCCGCCAGCGCACCTGGCTAAGTTTTGTATTTTTAGTAGAGACAGGGTTTCACCATCTTGGCCAGGCTGGTCTCGAACTCCTGACCTCACGATCCACCCACCTTGGCCTTCCAAAGTGCTGGGATACAGGCATGAGCCACCTTGCCTGGCCTCTTTGGACTCTTCAACAGTTGAAAATGAGCCTGTTCATTAAACACATAATGTACTGGAAATACTGCCCAAGATGGCTTCCAGCAATAGGGCAAGAGAATTAAAGAGAGCGAGTTCCCGGACAGTGGTGGCAAAAGAGCAGTATCTAGTTGTATCCCTACTGGATCCAATTTGACCTCTAAACCAAGAACATGTGCACCACAACTCACAATTCCACGTTCCATGGTTGCATGACCTTGGGCAAATCACCTTCTCTCTCTGTGCCTCAGTTTCCTCATCTGTAAAATGGGAATTACATAACTTGTCCTGCCTATCTCAAATGAGTTAATGTACAAGAAAGCATGTTACGAACCCATGCCTACAAATGTGAATCATTTGCAACATATTCTGGGACTGCTTACTCATTTAAAAAGAAAACCAGATTGGTGTGGTTTTGTTTAAAAAAAACAGCAGCTCCATAATTGTGTTACACCTCAGCCCCTCAAAGCTCTTGGCACACACAGTAGCCACATATTTGTAAGGAGCAGTTTTGGATAATCACTGATCCAAGGTTGCACTTCTATAGCATTCAGGGAGACTTGGGGCAGGAGAGGGAGTAAGACCACATCTAGGTTTTCTTCTGACTCTGAGGAATTGCATTCCAGGTTGCCTGGTCAATTCCACTGGTTCCCTTACTTCTTAAGGTCTCTTCCCAATTCCCAAAGGATCTTGTCTTCACAGGGCTTTCTTGACGCAACAAAAAACAGTGGTCCCTCTCCCAGCCCAGCCCTTTTCTCCATAGCACTTACTATTTCACATACTATGACTTTACTTAAATTTCTCTCTCTATCCAATGGAATGTAAGCTCCATGAGATCAGGGAGTTTGTTCTGTCACTACTTTATTCCCCAGCACCTACCAGAGTGGCTGCTATATAGTAGGAGCTTAATTCACTGAGTTAAAGAATGATGCTTCACCATCTTGGTGACCCCTGATATTTCAAGATTAAGTGAAAATAATGTGAATTAACATATTCAAAAATGTCCAAAGCCACTTTGGGAGCTTTTAAAATTTTCTCTTATGAGGGACTTATAAAAATCAGTTGTGCTTTTGAATTTCTATGTTACCTCTCTCCAAAAAAACCATCCTTAGAAGATCATAAGATATGGCAGCAAAATGTTTGCTGGTGCCTCTTGTCACAAAAGTGCAACACAAATTATATTTAGATGTTCAAATGCTTCTTTCCTTCATTTACTGGGCCCTATTGAAGCTAAAATGCATAGGAGTACCCCACAAAATTCATTCTGCAGTAAAATCTTAGATATTAAATGGTCTTTGCTCTGAATGGAATAGAATAAATTCCCCCAGTGGGGAAATTATTCTTCAGGCTACAATAACGGCAGACACAGTAATATATAACCCCAGGGGCCAGATGAAACCCTGCCAAGGGCTGAAAGTTTCCCACCCCTGCTCAGCACACTCTGTTTTAGGATACCTCACCCTGCTTGCGCATACCTAGCTAACTGGTATCTGTAGCTGTGCCCGTCCCTTTTCAGAATACCAACAATCTAGCCCAAATCCGTGTTCCTCCAGACCCAATTCAAAATTAATGTTCGGGAAGGAGAGAGCATGCATGTGCCTCTGTGTGCGCAACTCGTGTGTTATTTCACTTTGATAGTTTGCTTTGGCAAACCGCTCCCAGCTTGCAACGTTTTGACAGACTGAAGGCTACCAGGGCCTTTGGCAAACAAATCACACACTGCTTTCCAAGTGGCAGGGGGAAGCTACATTCCAACCAAGACTTTCCGATTCACCTTGCAGTCGAAATAACCTAACATTTCACACCAACCAAAAAAAGAAAAAAACAGTTATGCCCTCTACCCAGTGCTGTTCTAGGTTTTAAACACTCTATCATTCCATTTCCCCATGTAGAAAAGAATGCTCATTGAAATTTGGTACCAGATTTACATCATGGAACTGGGGCTCTGGGCTTCTGTATTTGCCTTGGCCAGCCCCACTCTCCACCCCCCGACCATCTCAGCTGCAATAAGGGTGGATACTGTCACAGCCCCTGTGTACCTCGGATTGCTTCAGTGAACTCAACACCGCTTGGGCATATCAAGTAACAAAACAAGGAAAACAAGAAAAAAAAAAAAACCTACTTCCTTTCTTCTTCAGTTAATACAACCCAAGAGATATTTTGGGAGCAACCAGATCACTAGTAAAACTATATCGACCTTAGCAAAAGAGAGCCAAAATCTTAGCATTGAAGTGAAATCCTGCCTAGTGCACTCTGGAGATAACAAATGTTTGCTGGCCGGGCACAGTGGCTCAGGTCTGTAATCCCAGCAGTTTGGGAGGCCAAGATAGGCAGATTACTTGAGGTCACAAGTTTGAGACCAGCCTAGCCAACACAGTGAAACCCCATCTCTACTAAAAATACAAAAATCAGCTGGGCGTGGTGATGCATGCCTGTAATCGCAGCTACTCATGAAGCTCAGATAGGAGAATAGCTTGAACCTAGGAGGTGGAAGTTGCAGTGAGCCAAGATCACACCACTGCCCTCCAGCCTGGGCAACAGAGCAAGATTCTGTATATATAGAAAAAAAAAATGTTTGCTAAGCATGCATTTCACCACGTTCAGCTCAGTCCTCTGCCTTCCTCTGACAACAGTTAAGAGTAAAGGCAGCATGGAAGGGAAATGGGTTACCAATGATATTAGCCAACAAACAGCTGATGGCTACCATTGATTTCAGCACTCTCAGGTAGTACCTGATTTCAGCACTCTCAGGAAGTACCTCACAACCATCCTAACAGACACTTTTATTATACCCCTTTTGCAGGTGAGGAATTTGAGGCAAAGAAAGAGTAAGTCATTTACCAAAAAGCCACACAAGCATACTAAGTGGCAAAGCCTGATTTCTAACACCAGCGATCGGTCAGACCCTTGGCCTGGACTCTTAACCACTGTGCTGCGGGGCCTCATTAGGACACATTTTTTTTTTTTTGAGACAGAGTCTTGCTCTGTCGCCAGGCACCAGGCTGGAGTACAGTGGTGCGAGCTTGGCTCACTGCAACCTCCGCCTCCTGGGTTCAAGCAATGCTCCTGCCTCAGCCTCCCAAGTAGCTGGGATTACACGTGCGTGCCACCATGCCCAGCTAATTTTTGTATTTTTTAGTAGAGACGGGGTTTCACCATGTTGGCCAGGATGGTCTCGATCTCTTGACCTCGTGATCCGCCCGCCTCGGCCTCCCAAAGTGCTGGGATTACAGGCGTGAGCCACTGTGCCCGGCTACAACGTATTTTTACAAAGCAAGCATTTGCCATTTGATTACATCAGCTTTCTCCCCCACTCTGTATGAGGTGGTGGCTTCAAAATCTCCTTTATTTCCTGCCACTACTTGCAAGAATCATCAGAAATTAGGTGGATACAATAAAGCTGCATTCATCCAGTCCCACTAGAGGACATTCTAAATTTCAAAATAAATGAAACTAACCACATAAATCCCAAACTTAAAAAAATGCAGGCCAGGCACAGTGGCTCACTCCTGTAATCCCAGCACTTTGGGAGGCCGAGGCAGGCAGATCACGAGGTCAGGCGATCGAGACCATCCTGGTCAACATGGTAAAACCCCCATCTCTACTAAAAATACAAAAATTAGCTGGGCATGGTGGTGCACACCTGTAGTCCCAGCTACTCAGGAGGCTGAGGCAGGAGAATCGCTCCGGAAGGCCGAGGTTGCAGTGTGCCAAGATCACACTATTACACTCCAGCCTGGAGACAGAGCAAGACTCTGTCTCAAAAAAAAAGTGCATTCTATTTATTTCCTCTGTTTTCTTACACAAATTAATCTGAGCTTAAGTAACCTTTCTTAGATGGCTCAGAGGCACCAGAGTGAATATCAATCAAGATGGCGCTCTCTGGAGCACAGCAGGCTTGGGCTTGAGATCTTCAGGCACGCAGGGCTTTCTGAATCTGGTTGGCAGTTAGCTGTCTCCTTCCTGCTATCAGGTGTTGCTTACTGTACTGTCAATGACCCTGCGTCCTCTTAACTGGGCGCCCTCTGGATCTGCCTTGGTCTTAGAAACATTCAGATAACCAAGCTGCAGCCGAACCGAGACCAACAGGCCCCGGGAAAAGGCCTGCCTGGCTCATGCAGAGTGAAATGTTTCCATTATAGAGCATAAACTTAAGGACACATATTCTAACTGCAATTGGTTTTTATCGCTTGTTTCCAGTTCTCAGCTCTTGCAATCATTTGTATGTTCTGGACTAGTACCTCTGCCAATGTGAGGTGTTCTATCACAGCCCAGCTTTTTTTTTTTTTAATTTTTTCTTTCTTTTCTTTCCTTTTTTTTTTTTTTTTTTTTGAGACATGGTCTTGCTCTGTCACCCAGGTAAGATCACCACTCACCACAGCCTCAATCTCCCAGGCTCAAGTGATCCTCCCACCTCAGTCTCCTGAAGAGCTGGGACCACAGGTGCATGCAACCATACCCAGTTAATTATTTGTTTGTTTGTTTTTATAGAGCCAGGGTTTCATCATGTTGCCCATGCTGGCCTTGAACTCCCAGGCTCAAGTGATCTGCCTGCCTCGGCCTCCCAAAGTGCTAGGACTACAGATGTGAGCCACCTTGCTGGCCTACACAGCACAGCTTTTAAAGACACAACACCCTTTGGTAAATTTCCAACCTCAATGGCAGGTTTCTTGAGGAAACGGTTTCTGATACACCTTGGCAGCGAGCACAACAATCAGCATAATCTTGACCCATCCTCAGGACTAACAAATACCAAGTGAATAAAAGAATAGGAGGATAGAATAAAGTGAAGGAAGGAAAGGAGAAAGAGAGGAAGAAGGAAATATCAGTCACTAAAGAAAGTGCTGCTGTCCAGGAGTTTAAGATCAGCTTGAGCAAGATGGTGAGATCACATCTCTATAAAAATGTTTTTTTAAGTTAGCCAGGCCTAGTGGCACACTACTCAGCAGTCTGAGGTGGGAGGATCGTGTGAGCTCAGGCATTTGAGGTGCCAGTGAGCTATGACTGCACCACTGTACTCCAGCCTGGGCAACAAAGAGAGACCCTGTCTCTAAAAAATAATTTTCTTTTTTAACTGAGGCTCTGTGACACTTTTCATCAAAAGAAAATGTTTTCTAAGTGCATCCCAGAATTCTCTACTGGAAAAATAAAAGAGCTGGGGAAAGGAAGGCAATGCTAAAAAAAAAAAAAAAGACTTCTACAGATTGGAATTACTGGTTCTAATCCCTGGCAGGAAGAGGAGGGGTCAATGTTAACCCAAGGCATAAAAATCCACTTAGAGATGTAAGGAATGGGTAATTGGCAGCCCAGTGATCACACTTTGACTCTACTGAACCTTTTGGGGTACAGAATGTTCTAGCAAATCCCACAGTCAAGGAGTGAGTGATGAGGACAGGATCCAGGTACCGGTCTGTGCCAGGCGTAAAGAAAAATCAATATCGTCTGAATGCTTGCCGTCATTTTACAGGTAGGGGTTTGCCAGGGCAGTCCTCCAAAAATCTATTTTATTTCCTCCTAGCCTCTATGCCTACCACTCAGATGGCTCCTCCCGGACTTCCCACAGTCAAGACTCCGGCAGGTTCTTCCCCGGACACCTGCACACTTTTGCAGCCCACCAGATGTGCTGTGTTCATATAGTGTCAACCATGTTCCCACACCTGTTTATGCCAGTGGCTATTGCTTTGTAATGACATAAAGTATTCAAATAGTACACAAACCCAGGAAAGCGAGCACAGGAAGAAAGCGCACTTGTTAGTTATTTCTACAGAAATGAAGTTAATTGCTTTGGAAAGACTCAATAACGGCAAACAGCCAAGAGAAAAAAAAAATACTGGCAAATTAGGTGTGGATGAGATAACTGCAAATGATTAGGGGCAAAAATAATAAAAATCCAGAATCATTCCGGTACTCAGATTGCTTTGCAAATGTCTTTAAATTCTCGCTGCACTTAAAAGGAACCCAAATGGAAACCTCCGATCATGCTTATGGGTGCGGTTTATACAAGAAAGACAATCAGGGGTTCAGGCGCAAAGAAAAGCCCATGACCCCACATCAAAAGACTGGTGAGTGTATGTACATGTGTTTTAAGTTAAAAGTAAACTGTTGAAGGTGTATGTGTGTCATTTGTTTGGTTTCCATGCTTCATTCTACTTTTGTAATTAACTAGCTAACCATCCTGGTCAGGAAAGATAAAATGTCAACCTTATCTGTTGTACATAAAAGGTAGTTATTAACTTA
Organism: Cacajao melanocephalus; assembly: GCA_963573385.1. Taxonomy (NCBI): domain Eukaryota; kingdom Metazoa; phylum Chordata; class Mammalia; order Primates; family Pitheciidae; genus Cacajao; species Cacajao melanocephalus. The sequence goes on from CAUYLG010054178.1 coordinate 24,571, forward strand.
TTCATTCACTCTTCAACAAATATTTATTAAGCATCAACCAAGAAGTAGTTTAGATGTCAGTTACACAAATTCTGGCCTGCCTTATTAATCCCATGAAGTTTAATACTTGTGATCCAGGCCTGGCCTCCCTTCCTTTTGCTCCTCTTCCCTTCCTCCTGCTCCTCCTCCTTCTCTTTCCCTCTCCGTCCTCTACCCCCTCCTCCCCCTCCTTTTTCTCCCCATTTCCTGATCACTGGCACAGGGACATTGATTGACTCCATGACCCCACCCAATTATCACATATTTCTTTACCTTTGAGGGAAATCTCAGTTTTCATTGAGCAATTATACCTTAAATATCACTACTTGGGGCATTCTCTTTCTCACACACACAAACACATTTTCTTAACCCCTTCCTTTCTGCATTCAGGATCTTTTTCAGTTGCCCCCAAGAACAGCCACCTTTCTCTTTCTCATTTCCTCAATCCTTTTTGGTTGTATTTCTACGTGTAGTAGCTGACAGGTATTAAAGTAACAATACTTCACTGAAGGAAAAGGAATAACAATACTTTACTCAAGGAAAAGAAAAACTTTAAGTTGCAGAAGACTAAAACCAGACACTTGACCTAGGGCCATCAACCTGTAAAACCCTTAAAATAATCCAGAAGATTCCCTCATAAAAAAACCATCTAACTCTGTAATCGCTCTAATTACATCTGTAATTCCTCAAAAACCATGGTTCAAAATAAAAATCACCAAAGTCAATTTTATTTCCTGCCAGCTTAACCACTTGTTTGGCATTTGATAGTTCTGTTTTTTTCTTTGCTTTCATTTGAAACATAAAATATGTCAACCATATGAAAGCACTCCTCGAAGTAAGGAAGAGCACCTGGTCAAGTAGACTGGCTCCAGAGATTTTGTTGGGTGGCCAACTCAGGTAGCCATCAGCATTTATTGTATTGTTCTAGGAATAAAATTGTGTTTCCTTCCTATCACTCACTGAACAAACAAATAAAGATGTAATTGTGCATCCAAAAAAAAAGGTGCATAATTTGGAGCAAGCCTTTAAGAAATATAAACACTCTGAGAAAGGCAGAGATATTCTTGTGTCTTCTGTTTCTGTATCATTTAGTGCCATTTCTTTTCTGATTTTTAACAGATGACAAACATTCCTTAACTAGGATTAGCCTACCCTTTGGTCCACATTGACTTTAACTGCCCTGAATTTTTCATGGTATCCAGAGCTTGTCCAAGATTCAATGATAATCCCCTAATCAGATCCATTGAGAGTTAAAATCTTAGTGCCTCTTCTGCTACTAGGTTTAACTGTGATTTCTTTTATTATTAAGCACTATGAGCAAGGCAGAGATACTCTTGCCATGTTAATGCCCAAGGCTTCTGTCTCTTTCAATGAGGAGGAAGGTGGGTTTCTATTTCTCTATGGGTTGGCAAAAATTGGAGAGGGATTTTTAAACAAAATCTCTGTGTATCAGAATTGTGACTCCCCTTAAATGTTCTTTCCTCTCAGGGATTTTCTTGACAGCTAACTCCTAATTTTAATTTGTTTTCTCTTTAGGTGGAGAAATTCTCCAGCTTTTCCAATTGATCTTTATGCATTGAATTGCTTTGATAAATATTAAAAATTCCTTAACGTGTGTGTGTGTGTGTGTGTGTGTGTTTCTCATCTACCAGTTTTGTCAAAGACCTTTCATTCTTCAAGTAACTATAGCCCTTTTCTCCATAACATTCTGAAAAGCATTTAAACAAAAGGCACTCTAGTTTTGCTTCTTTTTCTCTTAAAAATATATTTACATGGCCCTAAAAACAAGGATGCAAAATGGTTGATGTGCACCTGGTTTATGAAGAAGGGAGTTTGATGGAAATCTCAAGCTGAGATCCCCTAAAGAATCAGCTGTCCTCATAATTCACATTTTCTTTTTCTAGTACTGACAGCAGAATTCTTGGCAAAAGGTCCTGCTGAGCAGCCCTGTTCAAACAATCCATGCAGCAGGACCCTTGTGCTGGAGGCCTGTCCAGGCTTCCAGAGCTCTATCAAAAGGATAGCATCTAGCTTTCAACTACTCCCGTCCTGCTAATTTCTCTTCTGTGGGCAATTTCCTTGAAACAATGCACGGTTTAGAGGTGAGTTCCCCAGGCCTCCCACAGAGGGAGATGACCTCCATACCACACACTCTGCTTAGATTATTACAGGAGGCTAACTGTTTGCAGGGGCATTCATTAAAATTCCAGGACATAGCTGCTAATACTTAGGAGGCAGAGGTGGAGAATAGCATGAGCCCAGAAGTTCAAGGTTACAGTGAGCTATGATTGCGCCACTGCACTCCAGCCTGGGTGACAGAGCAATATCCTATCTCTTAAAAATTAAAGAAAAAAAAAAACAGAAAAAAAAAATCCAAAACATTAAGAAAAAAACTTTGTCAAAGGGACTTCCTCCCAAGAAACTCCCTGCCTGTGCAGCCTGGATGGCCACATTTTTGAGGGTCCTCAAGCACTTGTAGGGGCCTTTTTGATGACAGCTAGACTTACACGAGCTTAGTACATGGTGGACCTACGTTTCATAATCCACTTGCCCTCTTTGAACCAGTTCAATAACTGACTGTGACCTCTACTTCTTTGTCCCACATGGGGCCCTCGTTGGTCCTGGTGCTCAAAATGCCGTGGTCCTACAGTGACCCTGTGGGCCAACGGCATTGCTCACTACCCTATGGTTTTACAACAGTAATTTGGAACTTCCACAAATTAGATGCATATTTCATGCCTTGAAATACCTTTTAAACTCTTTTTTAAACTATAGTTTTAAAAAAGCACACATGCTAGGCCGGGTGCTGTGGCTCATGCCTATAATTCCAGCACTTTGGGAGGCCGAGGCAGGCAGATCACCTGAGGTCAGGAATTCGAGACCAGCCTGGCCAACATGGAGAAATGCCATCTATACTAAAAATACAAAAAAAAAAATTAGTCAGGCGCTGTGGCAGTTGCCTGTTATTTCAGCTACTCCAGAGGCTGAGGCGAGAGAATTGCTTAAACCCCGAAGTCAGAGCTTACAGTGAGTCGAGATTGCGCCATTGCACTCCAGCCTGGGTGACAGAGAGGGACTCTGTCTAAAAAAAAAAAAAAAAAAAAAAAATATGCTAATTTGTATTAGATGCCAATTTCTATCTTGAAGAGACCACCAAATGTTAATTTGGGCTGTCATACTCACGGCTCAATATCATACAGCCTTCAGAATGAAGCCTTTTCTTTCTTTTCTGACCATATCTGACATGCGTGTGAATATGTCATTGATAAAGAGGTTTGTAGTTCTCTGTGGGTATTTGGATTGCAGGCCTGCACACATCTGCTTATGTAAAATTATACAAGCAACTACATACTAAAGCTCATACACATGTACTGTACTCAATTAAATGCCAGGCATTAGCCCAAGGGCATCTGCTTGGCAAATGCTCTAGCCCTGGTTGGCCAACCACCTGTGGCACCATCATAATAACATACTACAGACCATTTTACTTTCTGTTATAAGTTCTAGGCATTTGGGACTAATGTACAGTTATGGAAAAAAAGACTACAAGATATTGTAATGATTCAACTTGAAACAAAACGTTCTTCCTTCCCCTCATTCCAGATTCCTAATCTATTTAAACAGCTGCAAAGTAAACTAGATGCTGAAGCAGATAATTAAGCTGTCAACGATAAACTCTGATTTCAAATGTTGGTATTTATCAAAATTAATGCATTGAGCTCATAATGTATAAACAGTATAAATTTAAACTTATAATAGTAAATTTGTATTAATAAAATACTATCATTGTCTATTTTTTATATTGAGATCTTGCATAGGATTTTGATAGAAGAATTTTTAAAAGTGTCTGTCAGCCTTTTTAAAAAAGTTTGAAAACAACCTCAATAACACAGCTTACAGTTCCAATGCTCAGACCCCTTATTCTAACTCTGCATATAAAGGAAGGTGACAGCGGTGATGTAAGCTCTCTGAGCACTGGTTTTCTGATCTACACAAAAGGGATAACAGTACTTATTCAACTTGCCATGCTTGGTTGATATAAAGATTGAATTTTAAAACATGGTTGAAAGTCAAAGACATTTTGCACATAAGGGACAAGAGAGAGCACCTTTTAAAAATACCATATTCAATCAAAATCTATGGTGTTGCAACCAGAGTACGATTTTTTAAAAGTTCTTTACATAATTCTATTATGCAACCATGGTAAATAAACATCCATTGATCTGACCCCACCTCCCAGGTTCAAGTGATTCTCCTGCCTCAGCCTCCTAGGTAGCTGGAATTACAGGCGCCTGCCATCATGCCCAGCTAATTTTGTATTTTCAGTAGAGAAGGGGTGTCACCACATCGACCAGACTGGTCTCAAACTCCTGACCTCAGCTTATCCGCCCGCCTCAGCCTACCAAAATGTTGGGATTACAGGCATGAGTCACTGCACCCAGCCTAAGAAAATGTTTTGAAGCCTAGAGAAGGTCTCCCAGAAGATAATAGATTGACTTAGACCCCAAACCACTCAGTACAGCACACAGCTCCCAAGGCCTTGGAGACCCTTCTGAATAGCAAACTATTACCCATCTGGACGTTATTATATCAAAAATATCAGCTTTGATATAATATGTCAGTTGCAGACCCTTAAGATCACTTACTTTAAGAAACAATATAATAAATAAAATGCAAATATCAAATTTCTTATCCTCCTGTTTTTTTAATAAAGGTTCTTCACTTACCTGAAAGACCCCGTGAAATGGGAAACCATGATGCTTGAGGTTCAGGCAAAAGCAAGGGCTCTTCGGAGACGTTGCCAATTTCCTGCAACTGGGAGTCACGTTCAAGTCCTACAGAAATGAGCAATGTTATTTTTAGCATCATTTACTTAGAAAGATTCGAGAGGCATACCTGGGTTAATGAAACCGGAAATGAGCAAATGGAAGATAAGATATTAAAACAAAAGTGCCCAGTTACAGTTACCAGGATTTCCCAACTGAAATCCGATTATATATGAACATGAGGTAACAAGTTTACAGGACAACCAGCACAGTGCCTGACCCACAGAAGATGTTCAGTAAATCACTATCAGAACGATTACCTCAGACTCTGAGCTAATAGGGGAGCTGGTGCTAGGCACACTTGTGCTGGAAATCCAGACTCATCTATTACAGGCTATTTAACCATAGATGTCGTGTCACATTTATGTTTGGTTTCCCCAACTGCACAAGTTGAGTTAAAATACTGCCTAACAATAAAAAGAAATAAAGTACTCACGCATGCAACAACATGGAAGAACCTTGAAAACATTATATTAAGTGAAAAAAGCCAGATACAAAAATAGCATGCATTATATGATTCCATTTATAGATAATGCCCAGAATAGGCAAATCTACAGAGGCAAAGTAGATTCGTGGTGGCCAGGGGTTGGAGGTTGGGGGTTGGGAGGAGTTCATGGGAGGGTACAGTATTTTTTCCTGGAGTGACAAATGTGATCCAAAATTAGATTGTGGTGATGGTTGCACAACCCTGCAAATATACTAAAAAAAATCACTGAATTGTACACTAAATTGTGAAACATACAAGATATAAATTATATCTCAATTAAACTTGTTTTAAAAAATACTGTCTAAAGAACTCCTGCAGATGATTCTAAAGATTAAATGAAGGGATGCATGTGACATGCTTAGACAGTGGCTGGTGCAGAGTCACCCTCAGTAAATGGTAGCTCTGATGATACTGAGAGTTTGGATACTCGTCCCCTTCAAGTCTCATGCTAAAAACTGATTCCGAGTATTGGAGGTGGGGCCCACTGGAGGTGTCTGGTCATGGAGGTGGATCCCTCATGGATGTCCTGATGCCGTCCTTGTGGTAATGAGTGAGTTCTCACTCTATTGGTTAGGGTGAGATCTGATTGTTAAAAAGAGCCTGGCACCTCCTCCCTTCTCTCTTGCTCCATCTCCTACCATGTGACACACTGGCTACCCTTCCCCCATACCATGATTGAAAGCTTCCTGAGGTCCTCACCAGAAGCAGATGCCAGCCAACACCATACTTCTTGTATAGCCTGCAGAACTGGGAGCCAAATAAACCTTTCTTTATAAATTATGCAGTCTTGGGAGAGATCCAAGATGGCCGATTAACAACAGCTCAGGATTGTAGCTCCCAGTGAAAGCGCAGAGAGCGAGTGGACGCCGCACTTTCAGACGAATTTTTGTTGCCCACAGACTAGGAGATTCCCGGCGGAGGAGCCAC
>CAUYLG010054180.1:0-78451 GCA_963573385.1 Cacajao melanocephalus
AGCACAATTATTGGCATAAAAGAGGTTTTTAATACCCATTTTTAGACTGCATTCTAGCCTGGGCAATAGAACAAGAATCCCATTCTCTCTCCCTCTTTCTCTTCCTCTTTCTCTCTTTCATTCTTTTTCTTTCTTTCTTTCACTGTTTCTTTCTTCCTTCTTTTCTCTTTTTCTTTCTTAAAAAAAAAAAAAGTACAGGGGATAGTGAGTCTTTTTTCAGATTACGAAAATGTCCTGGAATCGAATAACGGTGATGGTTGCACAACCCTGAGAGTGTACAAAAAAACACTGAATTGTATCACTTTGAAAGGGTGAATTTTATGGTGTACAGACTATAATTCAAAAGCAGAAAACAAACACATAGACCCCCCCTTTTTTTAAAGAAATAATATGCACCTTGAAAACTTTTCATTAATGACTGAGGCTTTTCCCTAATCTGGAAAGTTTTGTGCTGGTGCACTGAGTTTCATGGATGTTGCTGATAGAGCAAGATGGTAGACTAAGATGTTTCTACAGAAAGTAGCTGAACATGGCATTGAGAAATTACTCTAGGTGGTATGAATACAGACTGGGCTGGTTGTGAAGAAAGCAAGGAGCATTGGACTCAGCTGTGGCTCTATGAGTGGTCACTTATTTTTACTGCTACTTAAAGATTTGAACTTCTTTTTTCTCTTGACCATCATTTGTGAATATTTTTGCCTAGGAGCTTAATTGCATGTTTGGGGTCTTGTTAAATGAATCATCATATATGCAAACTTCTTTCGTGGTTTTCATTCTGAAAGTTGAATGACAAGCAGTACACCCAAACTAATTCCAGGCCGTTAGAATTATTTTTCTCCCTTGAGCTATTTTTTGGCACCATTAATCAGCATCTACAGCCTGGCTATTGTCTGACGATGGTAAGGTAACCCTGGCTTGTCCCTCAGCTGCCCTGCTTTCTTTCCCAACAATGTGTTTCTTATACTTTTGAAAGAGAACAACACTTCTGCATCTGAACACAATCCACAAGGTCTGATGCTTTTGAACAAAATGGATGCTTCCTCCCTGTGCCTTGAAATTGATATACACTGTCAAAAAAGGTTTTCCAAGTGGTTTCTCTTTGTCACCTTGTACCAGATTTTCTCCTCCATTCTGAAAATGTGCAGTTTAATGTTGCGTTTCGAATCAGTTTCAGCTGAAAGAGTGTGTAATGGAATCAGGGCATCCCATGAATACTGTTAACTGTGTCAGAAATGCCTTTTTGTTTGTAGCTCTGCGTTCCAAGGGGACTGATGACAACAGTGAAATTACACTGGGGGCCTTGCTCAATAATAGGTTGCTTGTCTGTGATGATTTAAGAGAGGTACTAAGGGTAGCTTCTCTCATCCTGGTGCTTCTGAGTTTGGTGTATATTTCTTAGAATCTAAATTGTGGTGATTATCACCTCCTGAGAAGAAAAGTAGTAACTGGAGTCCTTGTCAGTGTTTTCCTACCCCAGTGTGTATCAGACTTCTTTTCAAAAGCATTTCACTCTAACCCCGAAAGTTGCTTAAGAAATCACCTGATTCTGTCCCGTTTTGTTATCGGCTAGGACACCAGTGCCCAGAGTTACAGACCATTAACAGAAGCCCACTGTGGAGCTGGCATCTACAAATTCTGATTCCCAGGCCTGTGCCGTTTCTGCCACAACACACAGCCTTCTACCACCAATTACATATATGTGAATTTCCTCCAAAGCCATGAACCTTCTCAGCTGGAGGAGGGCTTGACAATTAGCCTTTGCCCCACAGTTTTTATCATTTCAGGCTTTGGCTGTCACATTATAGCCTTCCAGGTAAACTCTCAGAACCTAACAACCCAGAAAGGGTAAATGACAGCAGGCCTTTCCTCACGCATGTGAGCGTGAGGAAAGAATTTGTTACTCATTTACATGAATCTGAAGCTTTCTCTGTAGTTGTAGCCAGTGACACTAGACTACTTCTTATTTTGGGTTTCTCTGCAGTATGTGTGGTAGGTGCTCAATATTTTTATTAAATATATTTTTTCCTTAGGTAAAACTCTAGTATGCGTTGTAATTATGATGGAGCAAGCAATTTGCAAACGTGTGGGTGGATTCCATGCTACAGGGTTGGCTGATTGCTTAGGAATTAAAGATGGGAATGGAGTTCTGCACTCTCAAGACTCAGCTAGAGCCTCAACACACTTTGCTTTGCTGTTCAGCAAATTCCCATGCTGCAGAGAGAAGAAACCAAGGTGCAACCAAGTGAAATGACTTGGTTTGGACTTGAACTTCAGATATAAGCTTGATCGCTGTCCTTTGTCTTGCTTGGAGGATTTTTAAAACCTTTTACTCCATAGAAATTGGACTCTGGACACAATTACCTGCTTCTCAAGTCCAGCAGCTTGGAGATTTTGGATTTCTTTTCCATTTCTATTCTACAGAGAGATGCTACCTTTATTTTTGAGCTTGACTATATATATGTGTGTATATACACATGCATGTGTTTTCTCTTTCTCTCTTCCACCTCATATGTTATAGGTCATTGTTGTGTGTCTAGGGCAGAGGGAGCACTTGAAGAAGTAGGCTCTGCCATGTGGGCAAAGCTTTCTACTGAGGCTGAAAAGCTCTATGCCTATTAATTGTCTCCATGCCATGTTTACATAGCACCTATATATTATTTGACTGTGAATTTTGGGATTTTGTCTGGTTTTAAGACAAAAGATTTTTACCTTGACAGGGCAGGAGGGCTGAAGTGTGCTGTGGAATGTACCTTGGCAGAACATGGGCTTTTAGGCTTTCTGAGGGTTACACAAAGAAAATGCTGACAGTGTGTTCATGCATTTGCCCTACTTGATTCTCCAAACTTCATCTTCCTCTTAAAACTTAATTTATGCTGGGCATGGTGGCTCATGCCTGCCATCCCAACACTTTGGGAGGCTTAGGTGTGAGAATCACTTAAACCCTGTACCCATCTCTAAAAAAATTTTTTTTAAATTAACCAGGCATAGTAGCACATGCCTGTGGTCCCAGCTACTCAGGAGGCTGAGGTAGGAGGATCACTTGAGCCTAAGAGGCCAAGGCTGCAGTGAGCCATGATCATGCCACTGCACTCCACACTGGGCAACAGAGCAAGACCCTATCTCAAAAAGAAAGAAAGAAGGAAAGAAAGAATTTGTTACTCGTTTGCATGAATCTGAAGCTTTCTTTATAGCTATAGCCAGTGACACAGTAGCTCTGTAGTGTACTGAGACAATGTCATTTCATTTTAGTGAAAGTTAGAAATGAGGGGGTGTGAATGAGCTTCTACTATTCAAACCCAGTAGCATCCTGTGTGTTAGGAGTGGAGGGAGAACACTTCTGAGACAGTCGAGAAGGAAAGTTCCTTATTCTGCAGGGTGAAACCACACCACACAACAGTATCTGTTGAGTTTTGCTTGTCCTGAAACGTGCGAGATATCTCCCAAGCACTAGAAAGTGTAATTGGCTGTTCGCTGCCTCACAGCAAGGACATCCCTCCTCTATTTACTCTTAGTAGTGATGTATGAAGGGGAGGTGGCTTTCCCGTCCTGCTGCCACCTCCAGACTCCTGGGTGGCTGTCTGGGCCTGGAACTTTGGCAGCCCCATGGTGGTAAGTAGCCCATAGGTAATGAATATAGTAATTGACTTGGGAGGGATGGTTTGGTTTGGTTTTGCTCTATCAGTGTTACTGATTGAACACATCGACAATTTCCCTGTGGCCACTGAATAAATCACACATGGATGTATACTGTCAGAGCCTGTGGGCATAGTTTCAAGTCAGTTCTTGGGTGCCTAGTGAAATATATGTATCAGGCTGGTACACGATGCCCAGGCTACCGGGGAAGATCAAACCTATTTAAACTTTATTTATTTATTTTTATTTATTTATTTTTTAAAGACAGAATCTTGCTCTGTTGCCCAGGCTAGAGTGCAGTGACATGACATAACTCATCATAGCCTCGACTTTCTGGGCTTCAGTGATCCTCCCGTCTCAGCTTTCTGAGTAGCTGGGACTATGGGCGTGCACCACAACACCTGGCTAGTTTTTTTTTCTATTTTTGGCAGAGATGAGGATCTCACTATGTTGCCTAGGCTGGTCTCAACTCCAGGGTTCAAGTGATCTTCCCGCCTTGGCCTCCCCAAGTGCTGGGATTATAGGTGTGAGCCATCACGCCTGGTCTAAACTTTTTTACATGGCTAAGATTAACAAGATCTAACCTTCAGTGGAAGGGCTGATGAATTCTTTAGTCATGCATTTAATCCCTCACTTGGAACGTCTTCTTATACTTCTGTCGGCAGTTCTGAACCTATTTTTCTGGGTCCTTTTCTTAAAGCACAAGTGATGTAGAAAAGTACAGACATTTTTAGGCTTAACCAGTTCTTATTTTTATAAGAAGATTGAGTCACTGGCTTCTCAGTTAGTGGCTCCTGAAGCAGATGCAGGATAGTTTTTGCTGCTGTGCCTGAGCTCCAAATAACAGCCTCTGAGATGTTGGGCCACCTGGTAGAACTTCATGGAGAGGTGCTTGAGGCACGTGGGGTTCATGAAGAGTGGTAACATTCCAAAGATGAATCAGCATTCAGGAAGACTCCAGGTCTCCTGTGACTGCATAGCCAAATCTGGGCAGATCAGTTCCTCTTCATATTTACAAAAGGAACACACACTTCCTGTAACAATCAAATACTACAAAAATATATAAAGAAAACCAGGTGCAGTGGCTCATGCCTGTAATCCCAGCACTTTGGGAGACTGAGGTGGGAAGATTGCTTGAGTCTGGGCATTTGCAGCAAGCCTGGGCAGCCTAGTGAGGCCTCGTCTCTATAAAGAAAAGAAATAATTTAGAAAATTAAAAATAATAAAATTTTTTAAAAAGAAAAATTAACTTTCTTTCCCACTTCCATACCTCCCTTGCCACTCATTGAAACATAATTAAATGTTATCAGGCTGCCAGGTGTCGAGGTGGTCAGTTAGACAGTGAACCAAACTGAAGGTAACAATCAAGCCTTTCTTTTCTTACTGCAGTAGTGCTGGCAAGAGGCAAAGAGGAAAGTGCTGGCTCCCCAGTGTTCACTTTCCCCATAGGACGGCACCAGGTCAAGGTCTGGGAGATGACATGCAGCAGTGGCAGGAGGGAGTCTCACTGCCTGGAGCTCTGAACTAAAGGCTTTGCCATTTTGTGGGCCGAGGGATGGAGGGCTAGGGGGAGAAGGGGAAAGACTAGGAGTGGACTTGGGTCAGAGTGGAGAAGTGTCTCAGTGGAGACTCCTAGGATAGGAGTGCAGGAGGGTGTGGGGGTCTGAATCCTGGATGGCAGCTCTCCCAGAGGCTGCGGTGCAGGGACTGTGCACCACGTCTAGTGTGGAGAGGGGAGCTTCCCCCGAGAGGCCTGCTGGGGAGAGCCTTTGTACTGGCCTATGGTCAGGCCTGAAACGTCGCACACAGGATTTGGCATGGAATCAGACTCCTTGTGTAGTTGGGATATCTGTACATAGTTTTTATTTTCACAAAAGTTGGATTGTACCACACATTACTCTGCAGTTTCCTTTTCTCACTGCCTATATCATGGATAACTCCAGGTCACAAAGTAGACTTTTTTTTTGAGATAGAGTCTTACTCTGTTTCCCAGGCTTGAGTGCAATGGCTCAATCTCGGCTCACTGCAACCTCCACCTCCTGGGTTCAAGCGATTCTCCTGCCTCAGCCTCCCGAGTAGCTGGGATTACAGGCACCTGCCACCACGCTCAGCTAATTTTTGTATTTTTAGTAGAGACGGGGTTTCACCATGTTGGCCAGGCTGCTCTCAAACTCCTGACCTCAAGTGATCCATCTGCCTCAGCCTCCCAAAGTGCTGGGATTACAGGTGTGAGCCACAGCGCCTGGCCTCTTTCTTTTTTTTTTTTAAATGACTGTATAATGCCTTATAGGATACATGCCAGTCCATTCAGCAGTTCCCCTTTGGACAAATATTCTGGCTGTTTCCAGTCTTTGTTCCACTGAATAATGTTAAAGTCTGGATTGTATGTATATCCTATGTACTGAGTCTTTCATTTCTTCAGAATGTATTCCCAAAAGTGGAATGACTGAACCACTGGATATGTAATTATAATTGTAATCAATTTAAAAGGTGTGACGATTCCCATTCCCACTATGAAAGCTACTTTTTCCTCTTACTCTATGAAAACTACTATATATTTTTGAATGTTTACCAACCTAATGAGCAAAATTCTATTTTAGTGTGCCTTTTCATGGACTGGTGAGATTGAGCATCTTTTCATATCTTTTTTAAACATTTGCATTTTTCCTTCTGTCAATTGCCTAATCATCTTTTTTCTCAGCTGTTTTTCCTCTGCTTGTTTGTTAAATGCCTGTTGGCACATGTCAGTCCTGCCCTGAGAATATCACACTGAGTTAGGATTTAACAAGAGTTAATATGACCCCTTTAAGAGAAATTGTAAAAGCAAGTTACTATTTGAAGTGAGCACCCTGTTTTACTCTCCTAGTCCCTCCTAGCCACAACACCGAACAAACACTTAATATTAATACTAATCAGTTAATATTTAGATGAGGGGAATAAAGCCATATGTTTTTAACTCCAAAATATAGCCTTAGAAGAGAGAAGTCGTGGGATTTTCTAGGAATTTTTCTCTAACTCAAAATTCTCATTGGTTAGGAATAAATTACCTTTATTCTGTCATGTAGCTAATATTTGGGGCAGGGACCAGGGGGAGTTTTTTGTTTTGTTTTGTTTTTGTTTTCGAGAGAGTCTCACTCTGTCGCCCAGGCTGGAACACAGTGGTACAATCTCGGCTCACTGCAACCTCCACCTCCTGGAGTCAAGTGATTCTCCCGCCTCAGCCTCCCAAGTAGCTGTGACTACAGGCACCCGCCACCACACCCAGCTAACTTTTGTATTTTTAGTAGAGATGGGGTTTCACCCATCTCTTGGCCAAGCTGGTCTCGAACTCTTGATCTTAAGTGATCCATTCCCCTTGGCCTCCCAAAGGGCTGGAATTACAGACGTGGGCCACGGTGCCTGGCCTGAGTTTTTTAAACTATTAATGTTTTTGCTTTACCTCCCTTTCTCCCATTCTTGCAGTTGACTCATAAGAACACATTAAACCTTACTGTTCGTTGTATCAGAAATAACGCCCGCCTCGGCCTCCCTAGTGTAATGTATACACTCAGGGCTATCTTTGTGAGCCTCCATTGTATGTGAACTTGGAATTCAATTAATGTCATATAAATTTCAGCTGCAGTCTTTAAAGCAAAGGCTAAGCTTAATATTGGATAGTGTGCTGAAGACCCATCCCCTCTGTATGGGAAGGGGTACTGGGTGGGAGGTGACTGCCAATGGATTAAATCACCTCAACCTCAGCAACTCTCTCATTTAAGCTCTGGAATGTTACTCAAATTCTGGCCACAATAATATCCACAAGTCCAGGCCTGAGGCCCTAGAAGGAAGGTCAGAGCGTGTACGTACCTCTCCTGCACCCTCACTGCCACAGCTTTTGGTTTTTGTATTTTCTTAATTTTTTTTAAGAAAAGCATCTCATAAAATAATGAAATACAAGTTAGTAAGTACAGGGGTCCTGTGATGAGAGACTGTAGCTTTAAAGGCATTTCTCTACTTAACTGATTGTTGAGTACGAGATTTGTCAGCTTTCACATGCACTTCGTTCCCTTTGAAAACCCTTTCCTCTCATTGCCCTACTCCAGATTGGAGACCAGCACTCTGACAAGTTGATCCCAAGATCAGAGGGATGAAAGAGAGAAAGATCAAAAGGAAGCCAAGGATCACATAGGAAGAGGCATCGCGATGTAGGCGCGGGGAAGGTTGGCAGTCAAACATGCTGTCATCTTTAATCCATGGATGCCTCTTAAAGGAAGAGCTTGGTAGTTCAAACAGAAGTGAAAACTGTTCTGTGCATAGATGGATTTGGATATAATTATCTATTTAAGAAGGTAATAAACTAGGCTTGCCCCAGCAGTCATATTGTCATAGAACGCAGATACCTCATTGTGTGTGAACTTGAAATTTAAAAACAAAGTAAATGTGGTGGGCCGCTGTCTTCGCTGCCCTCTCCCTCCCTTGCCCACTAAGGAGAAAGGCTCTGCCTTGTTTCCCCTTGTATTTCAAGGCACTTCTCGGTGGTGACTCAGCCAGAGCATTGTCCTCTTAGGCCTGCTGTCTTTTTGCAAAACCAACAAAAAGGCATAAGGATTTTTAAGGGCTCGGACTATATGTCACATAATGTTGCTACTAAGAAAAGTCCACGTAGGGCCCTCATTTCTGGATTCTCCTGTTCATCCACTCAAGTCCAGGTCAGTCTTCATTCACTTAGTCACTTACCCATCAGAAAGCAGTTGCTGCACGTCTGTCACGTGCCAGGGACTGAGCACTGGAGGTGCAGAGACAGCGACATAGACTCTGTCTGGAAAATATCCGTGGGGTAGTTCAAGACCACCATGGAAGCCCACAGTCATAGCAGGACTGGGGAGGGTACAGATAGGCATATGACATCATGGGGTCACAGAGCAGGGGCACAGAGGGTAGGCCAGGAGGATGACAGAAGGTGTTCAGAGCTGACTCAGAGAAATAGGCTGGCCATGAGAAGGGAGAAGCAGATGTGAAAGAAGTAGCAAGAGTGAGGCTAAAGCTAAAACTACAGGTAAGAACCAGATAATGAAGGAAACTGGAAAAGCTGGGGATCCATCACAGGGCTTTAGGTAGCGGGTGTGGTGTGATGAGAACGGTGCTTTAACGTCACCTTTGTGACCTTATGAACACGGGGCAGCAGAGAGCAGAACAGGGGGCTGAGGAAGCAGTGGAGAGCTCCTGAGTCACATAGATAACCTCTGATAGAAACCAGAACCAAGGCCCTAACAGGAATCAAGGAAAGAGAGGGATTCGTGCGCTGCTGAGGAGGTGAAATCTACATGCCTGGGTGCCTGTTTGGACATGTGGGGTGAGAAAAGTGAGGAGGCTAGCACAGCAGTCTGTCTGCTGGGATGGGCAACCGGGTGGAAAATTGTGTTGTTCCCAGCAATAGAGAATGCTGGAAGACAGATTTGGGAGGGGGCTGGGGACAGGATCATTAATTTTGAACTTTATTAAGTATGAGCTGTCAGTGAATATATCCAAGTTGATATATTTGTTGGCAGTTGGCTGTTCCAGGCCAAGCACAACAGAGATGCGTGTGCTAGAAAGGTTGTCCAGAATCACCAGCATATTCATTGTTGAAGCTGTTTATCCATTCAGTAAATATTAAAGGTATACACTCAGGGCTGTCTTTGTGAGCCTGCGACCTATGCGCCACACAGGGCCCTGCTCTCAGAAGCCTCACATTTGGTGTAATGCTCTGCTTGGCTGCCTTGAAATTCTCCATTTTTCATCAAAGGGCCCTGTGTTTTTATTTTGCGCTGGACCCTGAAATTACATAGCCCTGCCTGCAATGGCCTGGCACTGTGTGCCACAGCAGGGCTGCAGCGTTGATGAAGACAGGTATGGTTCTTGTCCAGCTTACAGGCTAGCATGGAAAGCAGACAGTTAAGTAATTAATTATAAAATGTGATGAGTTCTGTATGAGGAGAGGGACCAGGCTAAGGGAACACATGTGGAGGGGTAGGGATCTAACCTAACCTAACCTTGGGGGCTGAGGAGTTAGGGAGTGACAGCACCCAGGGAGTGAGACAGAATCCTAGTCCACAACACCAAAGAACGGAGGGAGAAGTCAGAGAGAGAATGTCCTGGGAGTTAGGAGGGAAACCAGGTGAAGGCATATTCCTGGTGGCAGGGTTAGGAGGCAGTCAGACACTGCCAGGGAGATCAGAACAATGACATGACCAGTAGCTGTAGCAACGAAAGGGCCGTTTGTTGACTCGGGTGACAGTAGCTGAGTGTAGAGGGAGGCAAGACATTAATTTACCTCTGAGGGATCGATGGGAGGTGAGGAAGTAAATAGACCCTGAATGTAGATTATTGTCAATTTATAAGGCTTAGGTTCTCAGGAAAGAAAAAAGGACATTTCAAAGATGGAGTTTGGAGTAGGAGAGTATCATTTGTTTGGTTTTGTTCTTGCCTTGATTTTAAGAGTGTTTTAGCATGGTTTTGTTCTGTGGGCAGAGATCCAGTGGAAAGAGAGGTCAGAAATACAGGAGTGGGAGTAACTGACATCGGGAGAACCTCGAGGTGTGAGAAGTGACAGACACACTAGCTCCGGTCAGGGAAAGAAGAGGAAAAGAGAGCTGGGGAGCAGCACATCTCTAGCTGAAGGCCCCTCTTTGCTCTGTAAAATCCACCCCATGTGACTTGGTGAAGTGAACATCTGCTGCCTTTTAGTTCTTTTCTCTTCCTGTCTCAAATTCAAGGCACAGTTTCTTCTAAGTTCTTTGATCTGCTCTTAGTCAACAAACATTCATTGGGCTCCTGCTCTGTGACAGACACGACCTAAGCCTTTGGAGTTCCCAGGCCCCCCGAGCTACTGACACTCAGGTCCTAGAGGAGATGCTTCCTTGGCCTGATTGGGCATCACTGGCTCTTCCTAGCCCACGCCTGGGAATTCCACTGCAATTCAGGGGCTGTGCAGAAAAAGAGGAAAAAGCTGAAGGTAGCTGTAGGCAAAATCTTGAAAGAGGGGATTACCTTTGGAATTTATCACACCAGCTCCCTGGGATTCTCAGGGGCCCTCTAGATCCTGTAAGATTAGGCCCAGGCCTAGAATTTCCTGATCCCGCCCCCTTTCAGATTTTCTCCATCCTGCCAAAACTGCTTCTCCCTTATTATAGTCATACTCACCTGATAATTAGGACAAAGACCACTGGAGTTAATTCACACTGATTAGTGAATGGCGGATGACACCTTGATGGGGGTGGGGTGATAGTGATTGCATTTTACAAGTGCCTCCGGTTTATAAGAAGGAATCTTTCACTTACCATATTTCAGACAGCATAATAAAAGTGACAAGGAGTATTATAAGAGGCCTCATCTTCTCACAGTCAGCTCCCTTAAACTTTTCCACTTTCTCACATCTTCCTCTGCTTTTTTTTTTCCCCTAGAGTCATAAGTTCTCTAAAGCCCCTAAGAGTTTTGTCATCATCTCCTTCCCTGGCTGGACTCCCCCAGTTCTGTTTCTCTGACAGCAGCAACTAGGGCACAGGTGGTGAGGGGTTGGGGGTGGGGTCATGACAGCTGCAGCCATTTATCGGGATTGTTTCCAAGTCAGGGACTGCCTCTGCATTGGGAGGGAGAGATGCCCAGAGGCTTCTTGGCACAAAGAATGCAGCCTCCCTAGAATCAAGGAGGCCTCCACTCAGATCTGAGCTGATCGAAGGCATTTCCCAGGTCGGTGGCTCCTCACTGAGAAGCCTGTCAGGTCTCAGGTCTCTAGCTCCCTGATGCCTGGGAGCTGTTGGGTTCATATAGAATGCAATTCCCCAAGCCACTTGCATTTGTTGTAGAAATGGCAACATTCTGCCACAACCGGTCGATAGCTGAAAAGTGGCTGTCAGGAACCACTTTGGAATCAGAAGGTCTGAGAACAGGAGGTACCGCTGGGAATAGGCCCAGGAAAGGTTGCTGATGGTTATCGATCCTGCAGCCTCTCCTGTAGACATCTGCTTCAGGGAACTCTGTTCTCTCAAAAGTCTTCGACTGGGCAATAGCTCTTTATACACATTCTTTGGAGTGTATGAGTTTCCTGAGCCTTGAGATGAGTGGTTTTTTGTGTGTTTTTTCCCCTGGACCCAGGATATCACCCTAGAAACTCAACGGTGTAGGCCACAAGTTCTCAGATTTCAATGTGCTTATGAATCACCTGGTGATCTTATCACAATGCAGATTCTGATACAGTAAGTCGGGGTGGAACCTGAGATTCTGCATTTCTAGCAAGCTCCCAGGTGAAGCCAATGCTGCTGGCCCACAGGATCATTTGAGTAACAGCAATCTGGAACTGGAACTGTACTGTCTGTTACATTAAACACTAGCCATATGTAACTGCTTAAACTTGAAGCTACGTTAATTAAACTGAAATAAAATTAAAAATTCAGTTCCTTGGCCGCACTAACCACAGTTTAAATGCTCAGTACCCACATGTGGCTAGTGGCTGCCATATTGGACTGCACAGACAAAAGCATTGCCATAATCACAGAAGGTTCCACTGGATAACCCTGGGCTAGAGCAAGACTGTTGCATCATTCATCCATCCATCCATCCATCCATCCATTTATTCACTGAGTGTTTGTTTTGTGCCAAAAAGTGTGCTTGGTGCTGGAGCATTAAGGCACAGTTCCAGCTGGTAGAAAAAGTAAAGATAAGCTAACTGGAATGCAGGGCACTTAAAAGAGAGATGCCTCCCATGTTGTGAGGGATCCAGAGCTGGAAACAGTGACCTCTGCCATGCCAGTGGGAGAACAAAAGCATCTCTTGGCATTTCATGTGTGATCTGAACCAAGCAATGGTTGTGACAGAATCAGAGCATTTATGAGATTGGCTACTGACAATGCATTTTCACCATTTCAGGGCCATAATCATCAGAAATGGAGAAATTATCCCCATGTCTTCAGAATTTACCCCTGAGACGGAGCGCCAGCGACTTCAGTACCTGGTAAGAGTCTTGTAGGCTTGGCAGAGTGCAGTGGCATCAGGGGTGGCATCGGAGCTGTTCTGGAGGAACACGTTGCCACTGACTTGGGAGCAGGCTCACCGCATTCAAATGACATATGGTATTAACTCCCCCACACACACCTTCTGGATCAGACATCCTGGCTCCGTGTGTGACGACACACACCACCTCCGCGAATTTATTATTGTGGCTGATTTTCTCCCATCTGTGACGAATTGAAGACACGGTGTGCTCTGTGTGTTTTTTTTTTTTAATGGCTTTTATGTACAATGTGATGTGCAGTTTGGAAAAACACAAAAAAAACCTTCTTCCGTGGCCCGCTACTCACTTTAACTCAAACAGGGAACTTGGTCTGATTCCCGTGGGGAGGAAGAATCTTTGCCGACATGGCAGCTCCAAGATCTCTGCTGACACACCACTCCTTCATGCTCAGATATGAAGCCTTACAGGCCCTTTGGGAAAGGTGCAGGTGTCAGAAAATCTGTTTCTATCCTGAAAATAAGTTCTTTATGTAGATTATTCTCTTTGGAATGAAATTATGAAAGGGCTTATTTTTCTGGGAAACAGAATAGACTCACTTCCCTGTCCAGATTCCAGGGGCAAGGGTATTAGGCTTAGAATCTCAGTTTAAAGTGACTCTGGTAATCATCCCAGGTTACTTTGGGGCAGATACTCTAGGGACTAACCCTGTGAATCGTAGTTCTGTGGATGAAATATTTTCTTGCCAACTGGATTTCTTTGTACACAGCATAGCTAAAGTAGTGACCATCTGCTCTTAGGAAAGAATTGATCCAGGCTACTCAAAAAGGTCTTTGTTTGCATGTCTGCATTTCAGGATGTGTGATCAAGATTTAATTAATTTGGTTGATTTAGAAGGTAGCTGTGCACTTTCCCTCCATTCCCTCGTCTGTGTTTTTGTTCATTTTATTCTATAAACTGTGTCGCTTTAACTACTTATTTGATGTATAAGACAGGAGGAATCCAAGGTGACGGTAAAAACGGTGCTTCAGTCTTTCACCTGCTGTTACTTTCTAACCTTTGCGGTGGTGTCTTAAGCTGATAAACTTAAAATCACTACTAGGACTACTAGGGAACCCAGGCTTCAGACCTCTTCATTTTCTTTGGTAGTCTAGGCAGGTGGAAAGGATCCCACTGCAGCCAACAGAAGGTCTTCATTCTGGCCCTAGCTGTGTTACCAGCCCGACAGTTTTGTGCAAGTTTCATAACCTTTCCAGACCTCTGTTTATCACTTATGAAGTGGAGAGCTAGACTCTAGGGTCACCAAGGACCTTTGAGCTGCAAGGGTCCCTCCAAGTAGAGTTCATTACAGTTGGCCTCTCTGCCATCTGCCTGCTTTCTCCACTCTATTCCACAAGGCTATCCAAGTGACCTTATCACACACTTGTCACTTCCCCATCTAAAAGCCTTTGGCTCCCCACAGTTTACAGAATGCAGACCGCCCTTCATGACAGACCTGGAATCTTGGCCCCTGCCCATATCTCCTGCACTATCTCACCATTGCCACCACCACCACTGCCACCAGGCATCCTGTGCTCCAGCCAGCAGAGAACCACCTTCCATTTCCAGGACATGTCAAGGTTTCTCTGATCTCTCACCCCCATGCCGTTGGAAATATGGTCTGCCTAGATGGCCTTTTATCCCTTCTCTGTCAGGAAAACTCCTCTTCATTCTTTGAGACCCCAGTGCAAATGTCACTTCTTCTGCAAAGTGTCCCCTAATCCTCCTCGGGAGTCAGTCCCCAGTGCTTGTACCACAACGTCCAGATACCTGCAGGGTGGTGCTCAGCATATGGTGTTGCTTGTTCAGGTCTCTGTCTCCCTCTCCAGCTGAGTTCTGGAGGGCAGGCCACTTTGTCACCTCATACTGCCAGGATTCAACACAGCACCTGGCACAGAGGAGATATGGAATCAGTATCTATTTACTGAATGAAAGATTAAAAACAGGCTGGGCATGGTAGCTCATGCCTGTAATCCTAGCACTTTGGAAGGCTGAGGTGGAAGGAACATTTGAGCCCAGGAGTTCAAGACCAGCCTGGGCAACATGGCGAAATGCTGTCTCTCCAAAAAAATCCAAAAAAAAAATTAGCCTGGCATGGTGGTGTGTGCCTGTAGTCCCAGCTACTCAGGAAGCTGAAGTGGGAGGATCATTTCAGCCCAGGAGGAAGAGGTTGCAGTGAACCGAGAGTGCCCCACTGCACTCCTGGGGCAGCCTGGGTGACAAAGTGAGACCTTATCTCTTTAAAAGAAAAAAAAGATTAAAAACAACATTCATATTAACTTCTAGATCGTTACCAAACAGTCCTTTCTCTTCTGCCGTCCTCCCACACATTTCACAGCAGGGCATGAAGCCTTCGCCTCCCTTGCCTCTGTGGTACCCCATCCTCGTCGCCTCCTGTTTTTCGTTTTTGTTTTTGTTTCGTTTTTGTTTTGAGACAGGATCTCACGCTGTCAGCCAGTATAGAGTACAGTAGCACAACCGTGGCTCACTGTGGCCTCAACCTTCTAGGCCCAAGCAATCCTCCTACCTCAGCCTCTCAAGTAGCTAGGCCTACAGGTGCGCCACCATGCCTGGATAATTTTATTTTTTTTTTGTAGAGATGGGGAGTCTCACTGTGTTGCCAGAGCTGGTCTTAAACTCTTGGGCTCAGGCAGTCTTTTCGCCTTAGCTTCCCAAAATGCTGGGGGTCATAAGTACGAGCCACCATGCGCAGCCCACCTCCTGCTCTTTATTGAAATCCATTTCCTATTCAGGTTTCGGTTTTCCTATGAGAGGCAATGAATAATAAGTTAACTTTCTGCATTTTCTGTTTTGAAATAATTTCATCTTTTCACATTACTAGAATGGACTTTGGAGGTTAACTTCGTTAGGGGAGGGATAGGAATGCTGACATTTTTCAGATTCCCAAATGTCAGTGGTATCTTTCAGGATGGTTGAAATACGATGCATGTGGCTTCAGATCTCAGCTTTGTGTTGTAAGTGTAGGTAATTTCCACAGGGAACTTCAGTGGTTCCCAATTTCTTCATCAGTAATGGGATAGAAAACTTCAGAAGGCTACGTAAGGACTAAATGAAATAATGCATGCAGTACTGTTTTATGACACACAGTACTACTCATTTAGCTTTTGTTTGAGGAATTAAAGTCTTACCACTATAAACCTGTCTTCATCTGTTTGGGCTGCTGTAGCAAAATACCAGAAACTGTAGTTTGTAAACAACAGAATTTATTTCTCACAGATCTGGAGGCTGGGAACTCTTAAAATTAAGGTGCTGGTCGAGTCAGGGTCTGGTAGGGGCTCTACTTCCTGATTCATAGGTGGCCGTATATATTTTTTTAAACTTCACGTGGCAGAAGGGACAAGGATGCTCTCCGGAGCCTCTTTTATAAAGGCACTAATCCCATTTATGAGGGCTCTACCCTCATGACCTAATCACCTCCCAGTGGCCCCACATCTAAATACCATCACATTAGGGATTTGGCTTCAACACATGAGCTTTGGGGAGGCACATTCAATCTGTAGCAAAAATGCCACTGGCCTGCAAACGAGAGTAATGTTTTTCTCTGTTTTATTTAGCAGCCATTTCTAACATTGCTAAGATAAACGCATATTTTGGTGTCACTCTTGAACAATTAGTGTGGATGCTATTAGTACAGAGAACTGAACCTAATGTCTGAATTTTTTAAAAGTGAGAACGCTGTCTGTATCCTTGTTAATCCTTACTCCTAAGTCAAATGGGCTAGTTCAGTTTATAACTAAAAATATTTCTCCTCAGACATCAGGAGTTTAAATGATCAGAACATAAAATACCCTGAGTTAGAATATTCATAGTATAGAATAATCTTATGGTGAAATCTTTATGGTAAAATATTTGAGGGAATTAGGGATTAATAGTGTAAAATCTTAAAAATAGTATCGGCCAGGCACCGTGGCTCACGCCTGTAATCCTAGCACTTTGAGAAGCCAAGGTAGGTGGATCACAAAGTCAGGAGTTCGAGACCTGCCTGGCTAACATAGTGAAACCCTATCTCTATTAAACATACAAAAAAATTAGCTGGGTGTGGTGCTGGGCACCTGTAATCCCAGCTACTAGGGAGGCTGTGGTAAGAGAATTGCCCAAACCCAGGAAGTAAAGGTTGCAGTGAGTCGAGATCACGCCACTGCACTCCACCCTGGGTGACAGAACAAGACTCCATCTTGGGGTGAGGCAGAGAAAGGAGTATCAACTATGAGAGGAAAATAGGGATGTGATGTGGATTTCTCCCAGCCCAGCCCAATCATGAGTTGTGTATGACCTCGAGCTTCCCCTTGCACTATGTCTCTGAATCTCCTTTCTTCCTGAATGAAATGGGTAGAAATACCTCCTTTTAGGTACTCATAATATGCTCAAAAAGTAATTTAAAATACAGTATACTGTGTTACAATTTTAAATGCATGTAATCTTACTGATTCATTTTTTTAAACATTTATTCCCTGAATGCTTGTGATATCGTTTAGTACAATGATAGTTGTATCATCTTCCTTATATGCCCTCACCAGTTAGTAGTCACTGAAAAATTAACAGTGTATTCCTTGTTCTTAGGTCAAATCAGATTTTATATTTAGGGTATATGAAGAAACATCTATGATAGAGTCATGAAAACTCCTGGGTCCCTAGCCACCTGATTTGAGCAGATGTGTGCAGTCCCAGGTCTGTTTGACTTGTAGA
The DNA here is from genome assembly GCA_963573385.1 of Cacajao melanocephalus. Lineage (NCBI taxonomy): Eukaryota > Metazoa > Chordata > Mammalia > Primates > Pitheciidae > Cacajao > Cacajao melanocephalus. The sequence goes on from CAUYLG010054180.1 coordinate 17,345, forward strand.
AATGGTTAATGATTTTCTTGCTGGTGAAGGAGGTAGTTAGAGTCCTTTCTACATGAACCATTTTGATCTACATCGAAGAGGAATGTTCAGTGTTCTTGGTATGCACAGTGTGGACGTTTGGGGATTATAGAACCGGAAGCAGATTACAAGATGATGGATGTGGCAGGCATGTTCATTTTGTTTGGTCTTGTATTCTGACCTCAGAGGGCCCTTCAATGCAGCTCTCTGGGTAATGTGAACTTTGTTCCATAGATTCTCAGGCAGGGTGATTAATTGAGCAGGCTTAAGGGTTTGACGTGTTCACACAGAATGTGGCAGGTGTGTGATGAGGGGTTCAAGGGATGAGCACTCCTGCCCCAGCCCAGGGAGAGCTGGTGATCCTGCAGTCACAACCAACCCTTGCTCTGCTGTTGCTGGGTTTTGTTTTTAATGTTTCCAGGGTGATTGAAATAAAATATTTAAGGGGCTTCACCAAGCTAGACGGAAAGTTTTGGTAGAGTCAAGGCTCAGATAGGAAGGAAGGGGGTCTGGTTGATGGACATTTCACAACAGATTTTACTGCTCTGATGCTGTGGCCTCAATGAAATTGCCCTTACTTGCTTCAGGTCACAGACAGAAATGGATGTCCCTCAAGAGACCTCCATAGCTCTGAGGTGTGAGAGTGATGGTTTTCCCTCCATTCTGCCGAGACCGTATTTATAAACTCTGATTTGATTACATTAAGATGTGCTGGTGTCATCATTATCTTCAACTAATGTACTTCTGTCCTTGCAGAATAATCCAAGTTTGCAGCTGTTTTTCATCAAGGGCAATGTATAGAAGAGATGAATGTGGGTTTCAAATGCACATTTGATGAACACAAGTGCAACATTATCTGAGGAGATTTCTTGCGATGTCCTTGGAACTACCCCCAGCTCTCAATGCCGAGCCGGGTTCTATTTGTCTGCGGTTTCCCTGGTGCTGCAGGGCTCTCTGGGATTTTCCTGCTCAAGAGTTATCTCCAGAAAAGTAGTCCTTAAGCCTGAACCTGCTTTGAAGACAGGAGGCTATAACTGGGGAGGTTCAAGTGTGCTGGTGGGTCAGAATGACAGGTGCACTACCCCAGCATCCCACTTAACCTTGACAGCAGGTGGCTGAACCCAGCAAGCCTGGCTTTCGTCAAAAAGAGACAGTTTCACCATCTCTCTGCCTTGCTCCTTAGGAGAATGTCTGAGTCATAAAAAAATCCACTCAAGTCCCACCTCCTTCCTCATTTAACCTGCTTTCATAAAATGGCATATGAGGTTCAAATTTTCTGATGATAAAATGGCAGGCTAAAAGCTACTGTGGCATTTTTTTTCTATTTACAATAGGTTCCCAGGATCATGTAGAAATTTGAATGTGAACTTCTCTGAAAATCCTCATAAGCCAGGCAGAATTGTATTTGTATTCAATTCTGTAATAGCTTATACATACAAGCTCAGTTCTTGTTACTTTGAGATTTTTGACAATAAATTAAGACCCAGAATTCTTTATGAAAGAATCCAACCCATACATATTTGAGTCTCAGCCATTTCACAGTTTTCCTTCTTTTTTTTTTTAACCCAAACCAAAATATTCTATTCCTGCACTGTAAATCAGGCCGCCAGGCTTGGCTCCGAAAGAGCGGTCCCATTTGACTGTTAGCGTGACCATTAGTGATCACCAGTGGCTTGGCTGACATTATTAATTTCACTTCATTCTTGACCTTAGACTTTCTATCTTGATAAATCATCTTGAACTGTAAGGCTTCCAATCCTCTTCTCATATAATCTGATGAGGTTTTACCCCTCTAAGGGCAAGAAAAAGGAGAGATTACTCAAGTAAAAAAAAATTGTATTTTACATGGAAAATTCTCATTGTGATAACTTTCTCCCAAATGCTGTGACGTCTGAACATTTAAAAAGTTAATTATATAAGTTTTAGGTAGAGGATTCTAGTTTTTAGTCAGAGAACGTGACAAAATATTTCCCGTCATGGAATCTACCATCTCATTTGACACGAGTATTCTTATTTTCCATATTCTGTGGATGGGGGTTGAAATTGGAACAAGTCCTTTGAAAAAGAGTTTGGCAGTCTCCCCAAAGCTGAAAGTGCTGTGGTCCAGCACTGTTACTCCTAGGTGTGTACCTAACATGAATGTGTACGCATGTTCACCAAAGACCAGGGCGTGCATAGCAGCACTGTTTGTAATAGCCCCCATGGGAACTCCCTGAAGGCCCTTGGAGAGTAGAACAGCGTTCACAGGATGGAATGAACCTACAGCGCCGAGAATGAGCAAGTTGCAGTTACACACAACATGGATGAATCTCGCAGACTTAACACCCAGCAGAGAGGGCATCCTGTAGGATTGCAGATAAAGCACAGAAACAAGCAGGGCCAGTCTTGAAGTTGGAATAGTGCCCCTTTGGGGCGATGGCAGTGATTGGATGTGGTCCTGATGATGGGGCGCTGGTCCGAAGGTGCTGGTAGCGTTCTGCTTCTTGATCTGGCGGCCGGCTACACAGATGTGTTCAATTTGTAAACCTTCAGCTGGTTTGCGTATGAGAAGAGCACTTTACCACATATAATTCCTAAAACGTTGAAGTAGTTTTGCTTTCTTTAACTCTTTGTGTCCTTTATTTACCTGCACATTACCCCCAGCAGGAAAGGCCCTCTTTGGTGCCGATGTCTGCAGTCCTGCCTCCTCTCTGCTGTACCCTCTTCTCTCCTAGGACTACCTCCAAGTGCTGTGCTGTCTCCCACTTCCCTGGCTTTGCTGTGGCTACACTTGCCCCAGAGCCCTTGACTGACCAACTCTTAAGCTCCTTTGCAGATTCTCTCTGATCCATTTCAGGTGTGCCCCACTCTGTTCCTTAGTCCCTGCAAATGGCTCCGTTTCCACCTGTAAGCCTCCCTTAGCCGCCCTCACTCATACGTGTGAGCTCTGAGCAGAGGGGCCTCTTTTTGTGCTCTTTGAGCCCCAAACCCCTAACCCCTGGTACTTAGCCTGTGTAGGGGCTCAAATGTTAGTTGCGTGAGTTCCTTTGTCTGGATACCTCAAGCCCTGGGACAGTCTTCTCCTTCGCTTACACTACTCACTGGCCAGCTGGCCACAAAGCAGCAGGAAAAAAATTTATCAAAAGGAGGAAGAAAATGGGGAAGCATTTTGTATTCCCCAGCAAGCAGTTTTGAGTAATCTCAAAGCCCCATCTCCGTGCCCATTGGAAGGCTGGTGTTCAGCCCTCCACCGGAGCCCTGGTCGCCCTAGACGCCTCGCATAACCAGGTCTAGTTTCCCTCCTTGGGGTCTGAGTTCCTTGCTTCCAGCTCCCTTTTCTCCTTGCCCTGCCAAGCTGCTCAGGACTCTCCCTGAGCCCAGGAAGTGGAGCTCAGGGCCATGTACTCCCGAGTGAGACAGCATTGGATTCAGATTGTTCAGCTACTCTAGACTTCTGGCCTCCCTCTTCCCTAGTGAGAGCCTTACTGGAAGATTCTGGAAGGTGCCTCTTCTTCAGGCTTGTTCCTTCCTGTTACGCCTCTGTCCCTCGGGGTACTGGGAGATTTTCTTTGGCATGGAGTTGTATTTTTCCACAGCGCAGTGCTCATCTCCCTTCTCTTCCTTTGAAACAAGTTTCTGCTCAGGACTAGAGAGGAGAGTGGCCTTAAAAAGACATCCAGCTCCCTTATTCCAACTCTGGTGTCCTGCCCTGACACAGTCAGTTATTCCAGCATCCTTTCCCGAGAGGTGTCCTTGTTCCTGGCCAGATAGAACCATGTTTGTAAGTTTCCTTTTTTTAGCTGCTGAGATCACTAAGTGACGAGGATCTGTTCTATTCTCTTTTTAACAAATCTGTGCTCATTAGAGTCCCTAAGAGTCTTGGTGACTTGCTTTTGGTCTTGCTAGGGCAGAGGTAAGCAAGCTTTTTCCCCAGGTGATATTTGTGGCACACACAAGAACTTGGGGTATATCTCCACCCTCTCCCCTCATTTAGTAGTTCTGTTGTGTTTCTTTGAAGGAAACCCTAAAAATTTAGGATTAAAATGGAGGTATAAGAAGAGATCCTTTTTTTTTTTTAATCACAGGATGGGCTGGTACACTTTAAATTGCATTTTAAGGCTGGGCGTGGTGGCTCACGCCTGTAATCCCAGCACTTTGGGAGGCCGAGGTGAGTGGTCTCTACTAAAAATATAAAAATTTGCTGGGTGTGGTGTGGGTACCTGTAATCCCAGCTACTCGAGAGGCTGAGGCAGGAGAATCGTTTGAACCCAGGAGGCAGAGGTTGCATTGAGCTGAGATCACATCATTGCACTCCAGCTTGGGTGACAAGAGCAAAACTCCATCTAAAAAAAAAGATCAGGAAATCATTAGCAGCCTAACAAATTTCTGCCCCAACAGAGTTTGGGCTTGTTGCTTATGGTAAATTAAAAGTGAAATCATTTTAAGAACTCAGGACTCCAGACTTGAGCAATCCTTCCAGAGGCACAGGCCAATACAAATGAAGTAATTCTAGCCAGTCATGGTCACCTGAATTCTGGGCAGGCCCTAAGAAGTTTCCAAATCCCCAAGTTGTTTGGCCACTCTGCTTTTGCCGACAAAACATCTCTGTGCTAGCCTGATGGGATTCTGTGGCTTCCACATCCTCGTGTTGGAGCCAGACCCTGCCCTTGGTTGCCTCTTATCCAGGATTTCAGCTTTCCCTAAAATTATTAGAACAGGAAACAGTAATTCTCTTCTCAACAATCTTTTCAAAGTTGCTTTAAACACTGGGTTCTCAAAAAACTAAGTTTTAGAGTTTTTTTCTTTTTCAAATGAAAGTAATCTGTGTCCAATGGTAGAAATATCCATGATTGTGGGTACATTAAAAAGAAACCCCTCAGATAGCACTTTTGGCTTTTTTATTTATTTTTGTTTTCTTTATTATATATCCTTTAAGTTCTGGATAGATATGCAGAACTTGCAGGTTTGTTACATAGGTATACACGTGCCCTGGTGGTTTGCTGCACCTATCAACCCGTCATCTACATTAGATATTTCTCCTAATATTATCCCTCTCCTAGCCCCCCAAACCCTAAAAGGCCCCAGTGTGTGATGTTCCCATCCCTGTGTCCATATGTTCTCATTGTTCAACTCCCACTTATGAGAGAACATGCGGTGTTTGGTTTTCTGTTCTTATGTCTGTTTGCTGAGAATGATGGTTTCCAGCTTCATCCATGTCCCTGCAAAGGACATGAACTCATCCTTTCTTGTGGCTACATACTATTCCATGGTGTATATGTGCCACATTTTCTTTATCCAGTCTGTCATCAATGGGCATTTGGGTTGGTTCCAAGTCTTTGCTGTTGTGAACAGTGCCACAGTAGACATACATGTGCATGTGTCCTTATAGTAGAATGATTTATAATCCTTTGGGTATATATCCAGTAATGAGATTGCTGGATCAAATGGTATTTCTAGTTCTAGATCCTTGAGGAATTGCCACACTGTCTTCCACAATGGTTGAACTAATTTATACTCCCACCAACTGTGTAAAAGCATTCCTATTTCTCCACATCCTCTCCAGCATCTGTTGTTTCCTGACTTTTTAATGATCGCCATTCTAACTGGCGTGAGATGGTATCTCACTGTGGTTTTGATTTGCATTTGTCTAATGACCAGTGATGATGAGCTTTTTTTTCATATGCTTATTGGCTACATAGATGTCCTCTTTTGAGAAGTAACTGTTCGTATCTTTGTGCACTTTTTCATGGGATTGTTTTTTTCTTGTAAATTAGTTTAAGTTTCTTGTAGATTCTGGTTATTAGCCCTTTATCAGATGGATAGATTGCAAAAATTTTCTCCCATTCTGTAGGCTGCCTGTTCACTCTGATGATGGTTTCTTTTGCTGTGCAGAAGCTCTTTAGTTTAATTAGATTCCATTGTCAATTTTGGCTTTTGTTGCCATTACTTTTGACGTTTTGGTCTTGAAGTCTTTGCCCATGCCTATGTCCTGAATGGTATTGCCTAGTTTTTCTTTTAGGGTTTGTATGGTTTTAGGTTTTATGTTTAAATCTTTAATCCATCTTGAGTTAATTTTTGTATAAGGTATCAGGAAGAGGTACAGTATAACATTTTTTAAAGTATTTTGATGACCGTACATGTGTAAACTTGTGTGCATGTAAGACTATATACATAAACTTTTGTGGTTGCACAGAAAGATAGACTAACAAGCAGAAGTGTTTTCCTCTGAAAACCAACAGGTTTTTACAAATTGTGTGCAGCCCATGTATTTTAGCATCTCATTTTTCATTAAGCAACCATATGTTTGCTCTGTTTGTACCAAGTTCTTGAGATGAGTTCCTTTAACACCATTAACTCCATAGGGTTTGACATATGCAACCACAGTAAGTATTGAACGTGCCAGTAAGAAGGAGGCGGGTGGTGATTTTTTTAAAAAAAGAAAGGTAAAAATACATCACAGGTATACATGGAATACTTATAAATTCTATGGTAAGCATGATTGTGACAGAAAATGAATCATGCCACCTGCGCTGTGTCAGTTTGCAAGAGAGGAAGAAAAATCAGAAGGATGGAGAAATCTAAGGGTGTGGTATCAGTATCAGTGGGGGGCGAGGGGAGGGTGAATATGACAGTATTTCCTCAGAACTAGGATACTTTTTTTTTTTGAGACAGAGTCTTGCTCTTCCACCAGGCTGGAGTGCAGTGGAGTGATCTTGACTCACTGCAATCTCCGCCTCCTGGGTTCAAGCAAGTCCCCTGCATCAGCCTCCCGAGTGGCTGGGATTACAGGTGCACACCACCATGCCCAGCTAATTTTTTTGTATTTTAGTAGAGATGGGGTTCCACCATATCATCCAGTATATTGTCGATCTCCCGACCTAATGATCCACCCTCCTTGGCCTCCCAAAGTGCTGTGATGACAGGCATAAGCCACCATACCTAGCCTTGGTTTTTTTTTTTTTAACATATATGAATGTTATATTTGATTATTACTGCCAGCCAGGGGACTGGCATGACATGTCATCTCCTGGACATATGTGAACATCAAAAGGGCAGACACCTGCAGGGGCGAAAAGATTTCCTCATCCATCACAAGGCCCCCCCATAACAAAAGACAAGATTAACAAGAGAAAAGCGTACATATCTGTTTAACATAAGTTTTACGTGACCCAGGAGACTTTATGAGAAATTGAAGACCCAAAGAAATAGGCAAACTTGTTATTTTTGTGCTTAAGTTTGAGGAAGACTGGACAGTCATGGAGAAATATAATTGGATAAACTGGGTATGATCTAATGGGAATAAACAGGGGAGAACTTAGCAAGACTGTTTGTTCAGATCCTTCTGTATCCCTGTGTCTTCGGAGTTAAAGATGTGTCTTTCCTCTGCATATGGGGCAGGCACCTCTGGAATGAGGATCCTGTGACCTGATTCAGGGGAGAGGGACAAAGGGAAGTTGAGAGACTTTCTTGTTTCTGCTGTTTCCTCAAATGCCAAGGTGCCGTATTTTGGGCTAGAATGTCCTGAACCTCATCATGCCAAACTTTTGTGGGATGGGTGTCCAGCAGCTTGGAAGAAAATTCCGCAGACACAAAGAAAGTGCTTGTTAAGCATCATTGGATCCAACTAATAGTGCGGAGGAGTTTGAGGAGGTGTGAATCAGACTTGTTTAGCCACATTCCTGAAGTGGGAATCAGAAATAAGCTGGCTCTAGATCATTGTAAAGCTGGCTTACGAACTTCCGCACTCTTGGCTTTGAGGCTTTGTTGTGGATTATTTAAGAAATGCTACGTCACCAGCGCTCTCATGAAACACACAACACTACTGTGTGGAAAATTATGAACATTCATGATTCGGAGTTGAAAAATAATGAGAGCAATTGGATTCTGAATGTAAAAGTCTTGGAAAACCTTAGCCATTATACTTCATTTCTGTATCCCTTATTAAATATATACAATAGTGATAGATAATAAAAATGTGTCCAGGTCTCAACTCTTATGAAAATAATAAAATTAGAATTTGAAATGTTCAGCATTATACATATTTTAATTGGCAGCTTTTTTCCTTTCCTAGAAGTAAGAAAATAATGGTGCATCTAATGGCATATATGTTTGATGAAACATCATATCCTGTTGTTATCCTTGGAGAAAGCAAGCAGTTTGTGGAAATCATGAAAGGCTCTGTTGTGAGGGCACTACAGAGTGACACAATGTTTAAGGTCCTTTCAAACCTGCACATCCTCAGAGGGTGAGGTTAGGTGGCCCCTGCAGTTATCGAAGCTGTTGAGGAGTTCCCAGCTAACCCGCAGACATCTGTCTCAACAGATCTTCTGATGCAGCCGCCCAGGCAAATGGATATCAGCCAAAAGGAGCCCAAGGGTCCCTGGTTTGAAGCACCATCAAAGGGCCCACTCATCGTCCTGTTAGGAGGCAAAGCGCCTGAAATCTGCACACTTACCCTTGTATGGGGAGAAGAGATTTCTTACCCATGCATGGCTGATGCGCCTGTAACAAAAGACAGATTAACAAGAGAAAAGCAAACAAATTGATTTAATATAAGCTTATGTCACCCAGAAGTCCTCAGAAATAAAGCCCTGAAGAGATTTTTAGGGACAGTCATATAAAAGTTTGATCAAAGGACAAAAGAGTGTGATCTAATGGTAATAAACTCAGGGGTAGGGGTACCTAGTGAGGCCCATTTGTTCAGAGTCATCTTGGCATCCATGTGTGATATTTCTTTCCTCTGGTTATGGTGTATGGCTGCTCTAGAATCAGGTCTTATGACCTATTTCCAGGGGAAGGCTAGCTAGGTTTCGTGGCTTGCTTTAGAGGAGAAGGAGTAAGGCGAATTCTTCCTAGTTTCTATGGCCTGCTTCTACTGTTTCCTCGAATGCCCAGGTACCATGATTTGGGGTAGTGTGTCTTGAACACACGTCACCTTCTTAGACACAGAGTTTGTTAAGAAATGTGCTTAGGAATATCCTTTGGATCCTAGCCTGTTTGTTGGTAATGTATGTGCCTGCCACGTATCTAGATTCACACACACAGAGCCTTCGTCTGTTTGGTGCTGCTATAACAATACCACAGACTGGGTTATTGATAAAGAACAAAATTTATCACAGTTCTGGGGGCCCAAGATCAAGACACCAGCATCTGGTAAGGACTTTCTTGCTGTGTTTTCACATGGCAGCAGGTGGAAGGCAAGAGCGTGAACTCACTCTCACAAACCGTTTTTTATAGCAGCATTAATTCACAAGGGCTCTACCTTGATGACCTGAACACCTCCCAAGAGGCCTGCCTCCCAACATTGTTGCATTAGGGGTTAAATTGCTAAACAATTTTAGGAGACAAATTGAGACCATAACATGTTCATTTGTATACAGATGGTTCCCAATATACATTTTTTTAAAATCAGGGCAGCCTTCATTTTACAAAATGGAATGAAAGCTCCACTACTTATTCTTTTTTCCACTTTATGATGTTGTGAAAGCAATATGCATTCAGTAGAAATCATACTTCAAATTGATTTTGAATTGTGATCTTTTCCCAGGCGAGGGGTATGTGGTATGCTACCCTCTCGTGGTGCTGGGCAGTGGCAGTGAGCCGGCAGCTCCCAGTCAGCCACACCGTCTTGAGGGCAAACACCCTACACTCCACAGTGGACTGTGTTGCCAGATGATTTTTCCAACTGTAGGCTAATGGAAGTGTTCTGAGCACATTTAACGCTGGCCCGGCTAAGCGCTGATATTCAGTAGCCTGGTTGTATGAAATGCATTTTGACTTACAGTATTTTCAGGTTACGGTGGGTTTATTGGGCTGTAACCCCATGTCAGCAGTGGCACGTCAGTGTACATATGTGTGTCTTCTATAAAGATCTGTGTATATATGACCCGGCACTCACAAGCTTATGCACACACACCTATTGTTTGACAACCTGTTTATTTACACTTAACTCTGCGTCATTGCATATTCTCTGTAGTGTCATTGTAAGTGGCACCATAGAATTCTTTTGTTTAGGTTTAGGCTAGTTTATTTAATGAGTTATTCATTTAATTATTTCTTCTAGTTATTTAATGTTATAAATAATGTCAGAGACATCCTCATGCCTAAACCATGTGAGGCTCTGTGTGTATGAGTTCTTTTAACTAGGTTTACTGATTCCGACTTTGCGTGGTCCAAGTGCAAAAAATCACAGGCCTCTTACAGCCCCTTTGCTATTTTTTGTAAAAATTTGTGTGTAGGTTAAAGGCCCAACATATGGTTAGAATGGGTGTTATAAACATGATCTTAAGCTCAGACTCAAGATCCACCCAGTCTTGGGCGATTGACCTTGAGCCGGTCTTAACCTCTCTGGGATGTAGTTCTCTCATTTGTAAATCGAGTCTGTGACTCATGCTTTGTAAAAGTGTTGGGGAGTAAGATCAGGCCTATCAGGTACCTGGTATGGGGCTAGCACATGGTAGTCCCGAAGCCCATGTTAGTCCAGCTTAGGCAGTGGATTGTGTTCATGCCAATACGACCTCAAAGTTCTGGAAGATCATAAAGGGTTTATAACAGGTGCTGCTGTCCATTGACCACTTATGCCTCTGTTCCTTACTTTTCATGGGTGGACCAAAATAAAGGAGGAATAAAGTAGTATCTACCCAGTAGGCTTGGCTAGCTTCATGAGTCTGTGGCTTGTGCGGTCACACAGGGTGCTGTGGTTGGTTTAATGCTCTGCTGTTCCTGTCTCAAAATTCTTAATTTTGAACAGAGGCTCCTGTTTGTGTTTTTCACTGGGCCCCACAAATGATGGAGCCAGTGTTGTCCATAAGATTGCTGAGAGGGTGAAATGAGACCTCACAAAGCACTGAGTGTAGTACTCAGGATATAATAGGACTCAGTAATCATTAGGTGAATATAATAATTTCTTGTAAGCAGAAACAACTAAGATAAGTATATTAATAGACATTACATTATGAAAACAGCAGTGTGTGATATATAATTCATCTCATTTGTAGATAAACTGAGGCCCAAGAAGTTAAATAACCTGCTAAAACCACATCACTTATGTAAGCAGAGCTTAAATTCACACCCAAATTGGTCTCACCCAAAGCCCCACTATTAACCTATTAAGTGTTATTTCCCTTCATTCCTTCCCAGGAGAACCTCTCTGTAAAACCTGATATTTAAGCTTCATACCCATCAGCAGCGCAATCCTTACTTCCAGCAGGATTTTCAGAGCCCCTCAGGGTGATCCAGAATTCGCACCAGACATGGAAACCATTCAAGCTACAGCAGTCGGGAAACTCAGTTCTCTTGCTCACCTTCCATCCTGTCTCATCCCATCCTGTCCTGTCCCCAAGTGCTGAGACCAGCTCAGTTGTAGAGACCCCAACCTAGGTGGCACTGAAGGAATTATGAAGCAGAAACAAAGACAGAGTGCAAGAGTGGGATTCGAGTGGGATTGTTAGGGCTTTGACGGTAGTTTTTAGCTGACAGTCTAGAGCAGACTTTGACCCACTATTTATTGTTTGTGAACAAGTGATTATTTTTAGTAAGTAGGTGCTTAGTGTTTTTTCGTAGAATAAAGATAGACTAAACAGGCAGATAGTGCCTGATCACTACTAAAATAGAAATAAGCTAGAAAGCGCTCTTTGCGAGTCAGCAGTGGGGACAAGGTCAGATATCCTGTGTTTTGGGAGCTGGTTTAACTAGTGTATGGCTGATACATATTGCCTACTATTCTAGCAGTTTTCTGCCTGGGAATGACTCAGTGTTCCTTGCCATTGTCTCTAAGCAAACAACATATACTTCATCACATGTTAAAACCTTCTCCAAACGCCAGGCCTGCCCAGGATTACTTGCTCAGAGTTCCATATATGCCCAAACATGACCTCCCTGGTGACAATTTAGTTTGCTTCCTTTAGTTCCTGAAAAACTCAGCATCGGATGACTAACATCTAACTAATACCTCCAGACCTTCGTGAGAGTCAGTGGGAGATCCAGCGGCATTGGGTTCTGGTAAAAGCAGCTGTAGGAGATGCCTGTGACCCATACACAGAGGATCTGGCCATCTGCCTGGTGGCAGGGATCCCTTGCTTTCCTATAGTGCCAGGCTGTGATTTGGTCTGCCCACTCTTCTCCCTGCCAGAAAAGAGAGAAGATCCATTCCACCACACTGCTCAGAAGTAGGTGGACAGCTTCATGTGGGGAAGTTCTCACGTGGGCCGGCTTGCGGCGTGTGGCCTCCAAGTAGAGAACTTAATACGTGAGTGTTACATCTCTCGGATTGCTAGATTTGAATTTTGAATGTGACAATGAGACTGTTGTTTCAAAGCAATTCCCTAAGTGGCTGTTTGCTCAAGACTTTTGTAGTGTGAACAGAGATTTGGGGGAGGCGGGGAAGCCATCTGCTCCAGAATAGTCTTCGAATGACATGAACAAATGACTGCAGAGCAAACTGGAGGGAGTCCAACAGAAAGTTCCTGTCTGCTGCATCCAGCCCCAACCAGCACTGGAGCCATTGTGTTTACATGGAGGCTCACACGCAGGTTTCAAAGGCAGGGCCGTGATAACCAGGAATTTAAGTGAGATGAGTGTGGAAAATGCCATGTCAAGAGAGCTATCTCACCCCGTATCTCACCAATATACCATTTGGAAAACTGCAAAGTGGTCTTTGGAGAGCAGCTCAGTCTTTTTTGCTGAAGCCTTCAGCTATGCATTTGGTTTACAATTTATGTATCACATCAAATGAAAAAGTTACATTCCTTTGTAGATTCATGATGTTTATGTGCTCATCGTCTATTAGTGTTTAGACTCTGAAATCTGTTTACTTAAAATATGAGGCAGTTTTCTTGTTTTTAAAATATGGCCTGTCTCAATTTGCAAAACATACTTGATTCTTATTTTGTTCCTCTAAATACGTGTATATATGTGTTTCTTCTCTTTTTCTTTTTGCCGTTAGGCATTCATGCAGCCTCACTTGCTGGGAAATGAGTTCACACATTTGGAGTTTCCAAGGAGAGTACAGAGAAAGGAACTTGGAAAGAAGATGCTCTACAGGGACTTTAATATGACAGGCTGGTAAGAACATGCCTTCCTCCACCTCGGCACCACACAGTGTGTGTGAAGGAAGCATCACCACCATTAAAAGCTACTTACACAGTTTGGATCAGGAAACATAGCCAGAGACCTGGGTTTGTGGTGAAGGACAAGGGGCTACACCTGCCTCTGCTGTTTTTGCTTAGGACCAGCTCTCCAATCTGGAGCCTTGGTTTGCCTCTCTGCTTCTCTGAGGCCCTCCTTGGGGATATTGGACCCCATGAAACTGATCTGATTTCTCACTTCATGTGTAGCAAACGTTTGAGGGCTTTTAAAACACATGAAGCTTCATGTGTTTAGGTCAGGGTTATTAAAGAGGAAGAATGGCCAAAGGTTTATTGAGCCAGACTGACTTGGGTTCGCATCCTGACTCTGAGTTTTCTAAATGAGTAAATTTAGTTAAATTGCTTAACCTCTAGAGCCCATTTTTCCATGGATAAAGTGGGGAAAAAAAAGATATATCCTTTGAAGTTTCATTATCAAGGCTAAAGGTAATGAGCTATTGTCATTAATATCACATTCAAATTGAAATAAGAACTCTTGGGGCCGGTGGGTGGGGGGGGGGTATCTTATTCCAAAAACACAACTCTATGAGCATCAAGACCATTTCCAGAGTGGCTAACGTTGACTAAGACCTTATCTATTTCTTTTATCTGAGTAACAGAGATGATGATGAGTAGTTATACACTGTAGGGTTGATGTGAGGATTAAATGAGAAAGCAGTGCCTGGCACTGTGTGGGTGAAGATTTCCTATTATGCCCTGGGGTCACAACGAGCAAGCCCCCTGCCAGTCTGGAAGACTGTATGAGAATGGGACAGTAGACTCTTTCTTCTCCAACTGAGTCAAAGAAGTAGATTTCATTCTCTCTCTCCCCCATTGACCAATATAGAAGTAGCAGGTGGTCACAGCCCAAATTCCCGTGGTGAGGACTTGGACAGGGATCTACTCCCAGGGTACATACTGTCTTCAAGGAACAAGTTGAGCTACCCAGGGAAGATAAGAGGCCCATCTAAGAGACTTCTGGTTGTCCTTTGCCAACCAAGAGAAGTCCCTCACCTGTATACACTCTTCTTCCTACAACAAGGTTAGCAGACTGTGACCTAAGAGTCAAATTCTGCCTACCCCGCCTACTTCTATAAATAATTTTTAAAAATATAGCTACGCCCATTTGTCTGTTTGATCTGTGACTGCCTTTACACTGCAACAGGGCAGTTAAGCAGTTGCATCAGAGACTGGTTCTCAAACCTAAGATATTTACCCCTGCTCTAAAATATGAATGAATTTATTAGAAACGGTTCACCTTTGCAGCTCTGCCCCAGGGTCAACATTCCAACCATGACTGGGTTTTCTTGTAAATCTGTTTTTATTTAGTTTTTGCTAAATCAGCACTTGTACAGAAGAAGTTTAAGGTGAGAGCTAGTGCAATTCAGCAAAGTATCATGGGGTTTTGTCTTGGAACTGTAGAGTTTGGAAAGATGGAAGGTTAGGAACCCACATGGTTATAAACACATAAAGACGGTAGATCTAAAAGACGGCAAGGAATATGACCAAATAGAGGAGAGGCTGTGGGAGACCGACGGGGGTGGTACTGAAGAACGTGATAGGGAAAACGGGATGCCAGATCAAGAAATTTAGATTTAGTGGGAGACTGTGGGGTGCTCTTATATATTCCTGAGAAAGAGAATAAATGAAAGCAATGTTTTTGGAAGGCCATTCTAAGAGAAGTTGGAATGAGATTGACTAGGAGAGAAAGCAGATTCAGGTACCCAGAGAAGAAGTATCATAGAAACATTTATGTGAGGTCTCAAGGCCTAAATAGAGGGATAGAAGCAGAAAACACGGAAGGAACAGAAACAAGAAACTAAATGATTTAGGCCAAGGGATAAATTGAGGCCAAGAGGTTAAGTCACTGATGACACCAGTTGCCTATTTAAATGTGTCTCTTCAGCAAGTCTGTAAGCTCCTTGAGGGGGACACCAGTGCCGAGTCCTATGCCTGACACATAGTAAACAGGCAGTAAGTATGTATAGGCTAAAAGGAAGAAAAGAGGCACAGTTGACAGAAGCGGGAAGCTCAATGTTGTGGACAGTCGATGTGCACGTTTAAAACAGGTTGAGCTTGAGGCAAGACTGTACGGGTGTTCTTTCTATGCCAGAAAGGCAGATTAGATCTAAAGCAGTCAAAACAAACGGTAAGTATCTGCCTAGGATTTTGTAATAAGGAAAAGTATCATTGTTGCAGATGCTTAGTATTGATTCAAAGGGGAAGAAGAACAGCTCGTTACTAACTTTGAAAAGCACTCCTAATGAGATAATAGGCATAGTCACTTTAATGGGCAAGATGCTTTCAAAGGCTGTAAAGCTTGGACTCAAACCTCTCTTTGTAAGTAGAATGTGTGATGAGGTTAGTTTTTTTATGTTTCTTTCTCCAAACTCTGGAAGCTCTGCTTTTTTTTTTTTTTTTTTTGAGTGGCTTGTGCATTTTAACATTTGGCAAATGGCTAAAGATTTTCCTGCTTTAAAAATTTCTTTGAAAAAATGTAGATAAGTTTAGGGACTAGATTACATCCAACTTCATATGCACACAATTACTCTTTTTTGCTCTTGCATGCACATTTGCTCTCATTCTCTCATTCTTTTTCTCATTTTCCTTCTTTCTCTGTCTCTCTGCATTAGCATGGTCCTAAGGAGATAAACAGTCCACAAATGGGCTATTTTTAATTGCATGGAACTTCACAGAAGGTACTGAATAATGAAGGAGCCACAACAGAGAATGGCTTTAGTCAGACATGATTTGCTGATTTGTTTTCAGCCTAATTCCCCACACGGCTGTTGGCCCACAACCTTGGCTACAAGAAGATTTATGTGCATCTTTGCACATTTCCTACCTGTTCCGACTTTTGATTTGAAAAGAGGACTTAAGGTGAAGAAAAACCTTTACATCTTTGTTAGAAGAACTTAAGAAATCTAAAACCAGTTTAGGCCAAGCACAGTGGCTCATATCTATAATCCCAGCATTTGGGGAGGCATAGGTGGTAGGACCAGTTGAGTCCAGGAATTTGAGGGTGCAGTGAGCCAGAATCACGCCACTGCACTCCAGCCTGGACAACAGAGCAAGATCCCATCTCTAAATAAATCAATGAATCAATGAATCAATCATCTATTCAACTTAGACTACTGCCTATGTAAAGCACCCCCCCCCCACAACTTTAGTGAAATTCCTTTTAAAATGTTTTTACCCTCTAACAGAAAGCCTCAGATCTAGCAGTTATTTTTTAGGACTTAAAGATGGGAGGCTGGGCACGGTGGCTGATGCCGAGGTGGGAGGATCACAAGCCCAGGAGTTCAAGACCAGCCTGGGCAACATAAAAAGACTCCATCTCTGTAAAAAAAAATTTTTTTAATTAGCCAGGCATGGTGGCACATGCCTATGGTCTCAGCTCCTCGGGAGGCTGAGGTGGAAGGATTGCTTGGGCTTGGGAGATTGAGACTGCAGTGAACCATGGTTGCGCCATTGTACTCTAGCCTGGAAGACGGAGCAAGACCCTGTCTCACAATAGAGATGGGAACACAGTTTGCAGCCTTTCTTATCTGTCTATAGAAGGAGGAGAGTTGGAAAATTAATTCTGTAGAAAGAGAGGTAAAGATCTGCAGCCTTTTTCTTTCCCCAGAAAAACCTAAAATTGCTACCAAACTTGTTGGGATCAGTTGAAGGATGGACCAGTAAGCATTTGGAATGTGTAAGCTCAAGGATGCAAGCAGGTCCATACCTTGTCCCTCCATTACGTTTCTTGGGTGCAGAAGTAGCCTTGGGCTGTGAACCCATTTTTCTGAAACCTTCTAACAAGTAAAAGGTCCACCTACTGCAAAGCTGTTTAATCCTTGTAGTGGATACCTAGTTGTGGAGATTTTTTTCTTCCTCATCCCCCACTAATCTTGATGGTAATTAGCTGACAGTTATTGGAAGAGCTAAGGGCCAGACACTATGATGAGAGCTTTACCTAATTCCTCATACTTTTTTTTTTTTTTTTTGGAGACACAGTCTTCCTCTGTCACCCAGGCTGGTGTGATTTCGCAGTGGTGCGATCTCGGCTCACTGCAACCTCTGCCTCCCGGGTTCAAGTGATTATCCTGCCTTAGCCTCCTGAGTAGCTGGGACCATGGGCACATGCCACACCCAGCTAATTTTTGTATTTTTAGTAGAGACGGGGTTTCACCATGTTAGCCAGGAGATCTCTTGACCTCATGATCCGCCCGGCTCGGCCTCCCACAGTGCCAGGATTACAGGTGTGAGCCACTGTGCCCAGCCTCATACCTAACTCTTAAAACAGTCCTATGAACTAGGTACATTTTACAAATGAGGAAACTGAGGCACAGAGCTAAGTTGCTCAAGGTTACATAGCTAGTAAGAGGAAAAAGTGGGATGTGAATCCAGGCAGCATAACTTCAGAGTGTGCAGTGCTTACTAAGGTGCTGGACTGCCAATGTGGAATGACTCGCCTTAACTCCCATGTTGCAGTGAGCAAATTGAGGCCTAGAGGTATTAGGCGGTTTGCTTAGCTTCCACCAATGCAAAAGTGGCAGAATAAGGACTAGAATCTAGGTTTCTGACTCTTCGTTGGAGTTTTGTTTGGTTTTGTTTTGAGACGTAGTCTTGCTCTGTTGCCAGGCTAGAGTGCAATGGAACGATCTCGGCTCACTGCAACCTCCGTCTCCCGGGTTCAAGTGATTTTCCTGCCTCAGCCTCCTGAGTAGCGGGTACTACAGGCATGCACCCTCACGCCCAGCTAACTTTTGTATTTTTAGTAGAGATGGGGTTTCACCATTTTGACCAGGATGGTCTCGATCTCTCGACCTCATGATCCACCCACCTCGGCCTCCCAAAGTGCTGGGATTATAGACATAAGCCACCGTGCCCAGCAGGTGTTCTTTCTAATACAGTGTGCCAGTCAGCTCTTTTTTAGGGTATAATTAGATATGATCATTCGGTTTTGAGCTTCGGTGTACATTTAAGCAGGGCCCCTCTATCCGCTAGGATTGGTGTCTTGACGATCCTATAGGGTCAAGAGAATGGAATGAAGCATTTTAGGAGCTGTTGAGGCCATCACTTTTCTAGTCCCCAGTCTGACCCTGTAGACTATTGGTCAAATTAAACTGATGCTTCCCACTTCCCACTAAGAGCCTTCGTCATTTGAGGGTGAGGATTGTGGGGAAGATCCCAAAAGAACCAGTTCTTAGAAAAAATTGCCTGCTCTCACTGGAGGAGCATCACGCCGGCATTTGGTGATGTGTCTGCAGCGGGAGGAAGTGTGGGAGAGGATGTCAACTCTGAGAAGCCTTGTCTCGTAATTAAGGACGAGTCTGTTGCCTCTTTATGAGGATCCTTTCTTTCCCACCCTCGTGCTTTTTGGAGACTGTGGAGCAGCTTGGCAGGCCCAAATTGTTTTGAGGATAAAACGTTTTTGTCACTAGGACCTTCATAATGCAGTTGGCCTCTTCCCTGGCTCCCCTACCTTCCCTTCCCCCTCTCCTCAGATAATTCGCACAGTGGCTGGATTTACAAAGCCACTCTCTTCACGATTTACAAAGTCGGCCCCTGATGGAGTCTTCCTTTGCTCTCCCTATCACCCTCTTGGCTCTCACCTCCTGCGCATGGTGTCATTGGCCCCGGTGCCAGAATCCCCAAGCTGGGGCCCCTCCTCCCCATGCCTTTGTGCTGAGCTGCTGTTACAGGATGCACACTGTAGCTGGCATTGTGTTGCCTTGAGAGCTGTGTGTCCCGACCCGCAGCCCTCTGAGCTGTCTCAGGCCGTGATTTACTGGCAAGTGTCTATGTTACCCAGTTGAAACAGCAGTTTCTCACAGCTGGCTTTGTGGCACTAAGTCTCTGCTCCTGTGACTGCTGGCTATTTCGCTTTCTCAAGTAGGATCAGCATACTTCATGCTGTGTCCAGCCACATGGGGTGGCAAGCGAGCCAGGGACCTAGGACATGTGTGTGGGAGGGGGCTGAAACTTCATGCCTGGCGCCAGGCCAGATCCTCTGGCAGCTGTTCCTGGGCTGATGGCGATTTGTAGAGAGAGTGAGGGCCAAAGAAGAAAAGTCCATCGTGTGAATACTAGATTGCTTCCAGATGGTTCTGGTCATGAGCAAAGTACACCAGAATTCTTCCTTTAAGCAGAGCTTTTTTTTCTTTTTTTTTGAGATGGAGTCTTGCTCTGTCACCAGGCTGGAGTATAGATGCGATGTCGGCCTACTGCAACCTCCGGCTCCCAGGTTCAAGCGATTTCTCCTGCCTCAGCTTCCCAAGTAGCTGGAACTACAGGCATGTGCCTCCAAGCCTAGCTAATTTTTGTATTTTTAGTAGAGACAGGGTTTCACCGTGTTGGCCAGGATGGTCTCGATCTCCTGACCTCATGATCCACCCACCCCGGCCTCCCAAAGTGTTGGGATTACAGGCGTGAGCCACCATGTCCCGCCTTAAGCAAAGCCTTTCTAACATTATGATGGTCTTATTTCAGGGGCAGGCTGGACCAGTACCTTGAGATCACGTGCTTGACTTGGTAAAGAGAGTCCTGTTTTGGTGATAGGCTCCTTGCGTACTTTGCTCTGCAAAGCTTCTGGGGCCTTGGGCAAATTCTAGCCTGTGTCTCTCACTTATAAAATATTTCCTCTGGCCATTGCTGCCAACCTCTATGTGCAGTGGGGGTGGGCTTTGCTCTGCTTTTAGAGCTGCTGGAAAAGACAGATCCCATTAGAAAGATTCCAGAGATGGTAACCTTTTATTTTGTCCCTTAGAGCCCCTAACTTTGTGTGATTCTAACTTGATGATACATCGGAATAATTTTCTCCTCCTCTATTTCCCTTAAAACTATGAGCAGATCAGGGGATTTTCCACTGGGAGCAGAGTGAAGTCAGCCCACTTTCTCCTTTCAGCACTTACTGCTTTTATTGAGGGAAAGAAAACCTTTTCCATTCTCTGTGCTCCCAGGCACAGTAGCCACTAGCCACACGTGGCCATTTAAATTAGTTAAAATTACATAAAATGAAAAATTTATTTCCCACGTTGCTCTAGCTGCATCTCAGTTGGTCGGTAGCCACAGGTGGCTAGTGGCTGCTGAATTGAAGCTTGAAGATATAGAACATTTCCATCATCACAGAAAGTTCTACGGGATGGTGCTGTGATCTAGATAGTAGAAGAGTGTGGGTATAGTTGGGGATGGGGTGGTGCAAGGAGCTCTCTGTAACTCAACATCCCAACAGCAAAGAGTGCATTGTTTCGCTTGGTATTTTTGTTTTCTTCGAGACAGGGTCTCACTCTGTCACCCAGGCTGGAAGGCAGTCATGTGACCACGGCTCACTGCAGCCTCGACCTCCTGGGCTCAGGTGATCTTCCACCTCAGCCTCTTGAGTAACTGATCCTACAGGTGTGTGACACCACACCCTGCTAATTTTTGTGTATTTTATAGAGACAGAGTTTAGCCATGTTGCCCAGGTTGGTCTCGAACGCCTGGACTGAAGCAGTCCTCCTGCCTGCCTTAGCCTCCCAAAGTGCTGGGATTACAGGCATGAGCCCCCAAACCTGATAGCAAAGAGTTTTTTAAAAGATGGGTACTGATAAGTGGGGACAGGGAATGGGGTAGCCACACTTGGCTTCTGGTGCCTCTGCTGCCGGACTCTGAGTCAGCAGAAGGTTGGGCTTCACACCCCTTTCCTGATCCTCAGAGGTAGCAGTTATTGTGCTTAGGAACAACTCACCTCATCGCCAGTGGTCACTTTTGGGCCACCAAGAGGCTGCATCCAGCTGGCCAGACTAAAGGGAGACCCATTTCATCAGCCCTGGTCAGTAGCACACCTCCTCGCCCCAAGCAGCCTAGTAGCCTTTCAGCTCCCTCCGCTGCCTCCTGGATGAGGACCAGCTGTTGGCACTCTTGTCCCTCTTGCATTTTCTTTGATATCTTGGGGAGTATTTCAGGCCCTGAGAATATGATTTAAAAGCAGCTTGGTTTCCAACCCTTTCCATTGTGTTTGGGGTGACCTTTATTCTCCATCTACAGCCTAGAGCTTGGCTCGGGGATGAGGTACAGCTTCACAGCGTCCGGCTTCTTACTAACAATCCAAACACTTTCTGGAGAGAGAAACTCACTGGAGATAGCTCCACGCATGGTCTGGAGCTGCCAGGTTGGGTTTTGCAAACGTAGATACAGCTTCTATCTTATTCTTTATTGCTGTCTTCGGTGTCCTCTGACAGTGCATTCAAGCAGGCTGACAAGGAAGTGGATGAGCAGATTGAGAAATACCACAGAATGCTTTATGAAGCCAACTCCAGAGCTGCACCCGCATTTAATATAGATTGATTTATTGAATCAAGCACAGAAGCCCTGTTACAGAAACCCCAGGCTTTATCCTCCTGAGGACCACCTAATAAAGCAGTCCCAACGGACACCCCTCATTAGCTTTTCCACGGATCCCCAGGCAATTTTTAAAGGGACAGTGTCCCTCTTTTGGGCCTGAATTTACATATTAGCCATGCCTGTGGGTCTCATTAGCTCAGCATTGTTAGTCTTCCTTGGAAAGCCTGTATTTTCTAACAGCTTGACTCTTGAGTTTTGCAGAGTAATTGAAAAATTCAAACTGTACTTTTCCCTCTTTCTGCTTTTAATCACTCTTAACCCAATCTTTGGAAATTTACCTGCAGACGTCTCTGGCATTTTGGGGGCACAGAAGGATTTCTCAGTCCCACCCCAGGGTAAATCCTGATGTTGCTGTCATGCCACAGACCTCATGGGGAGGCTTTTTAGACTCACTAGAGAAGTATCACATTTTAATTTTATAATTACTTCACAAGAAAGCAGGCCTTTCCCCCGTGAAACCTGGTATTCATTTCCTCCCAGCAACTTGTATTTTCATAATTTAATGATTACGGGCCACCTTGGCAGCAGTCCGGTTGCTGAAAGCACTCTGAAAATCTGACGTTGTAGAGAAAAGGGCAGGGGGGGATCATTTCAGAGAATTTTAACCCCAAACCTCAATAGATGATCCAGGATGGGGATTGGCTGGGGCAGGGATTAGGCACCTAAAAAGTCCCCGTGTTCCAAACTCCAGTGGGGCTGGAGCTGAAGTCAGCATGGGTCAGCCCCACTTGGGGAGGGGCCTCTCCCGGGGCTTCCAGAGCTGAGATGATGAATGGTTATTTGCTACGTGCATGTTCTGCATCTTTTCAAGATTTGCAGCTCTAGCTGCAGGAGCAGCAGGGAAGAAAGCCGGCCCTGCTGTGTGCAGCACATCTCCTGACAGTGATGAATGACTCCCTGCTCCCTGCCCTCCTCCTGCACAGGAGGCCAGTGGAGGCTACGGGGTCTTTACGAATGGTTGCAAGCCAAGACAGACAGGCTTTGTCAGACCACAGGGAGGATAAAGAAAAGAGATGCCCCACCAGCTCGCTCCCTATTGATCATCCACTCACCCTGCACATGCATGCACGCATGAATGCACTCACACACACACACGTCTCTCTGCTTCAGTAAGTAAAAGTTTATTGTCCTAAAGTGGCCGAACTATTTCCAAGCCTTTCTTCCCCCATCAGACCCTTTGAACACTCACAGCGTTTATCTCTATTCATCCACATACCCTTAAGCAGAGTGTGTCTATCATGCTTCCCCTGTGACTGGTGTTTCGGGGTGTGCAGTATGTAGGTGACGGGAAAATAGCTGCAAGTCATCTGGGAAAATTTGGGGATTTCAAGTACTTATAAAAATCTCTCTTAAAATAATGTTCTTTTGGCTGGGCACCGTGGCTCACACCTATAATCCCAGCACTTTGGGAGGGTGAGGCAGGCGGATCACAAGATTAGAAGTTCAAGACCAGCCTGACCAACATGGTAGCTAGTGCCTTTACTTGGGAGGCTGAGGCAGGAGAACTGCTTGAACCTGGGAGGTGGAGGTTGCAGTTAGCCAAGATTGCACCACTGCACTCCAGCCTGGGCAAGAGAGTGAGACCCTGTCTCAAAGAAAAAAAAAAAGTGTCCTTTAAACCAAGAAGGCCCTGTAGGCACTTTTCATATATTTGACAAACTTGTATTGTAAACCTACTACACAGTAGATGTTGAGTAGTAGTTAAGAGCAAGGACACTGGAGCCAGAGTGCCCAGCTGGGCCAGTCCCCACCTGTGTTGCCTGGACAGATCATTTTGTCACTCTCAGCCTTGGTTTCCCCATTTGTAAAATGAAGCTAATAATGGTACTTGAGGCCGGATGCAGTGCCTCACGCCTGCAATCCCAACATTTTGGGAGGCTAAAGTGGGTGGATCCCTTGAGGCCCTGAGTTCAAGACCAGCCTAGGCAACATGGAGAGACCCTGTCTCTACAAAAAATACAAAAATGCTCTGGGCTTGGTGGTTCGTGCCTGTAGTCTCAGCTACCTAGAAGGCTGAGGTGAGCAGATCACCGGAGCCCAGGAAGTCAAGGCTGCAGTGAGCTGTCATCACACCACTGCACTCCAGCCTGGGCAAAAGAACAAGACTGAAAAAGAAACAGTACTTGATAATAGTTAGGATATCGTGGGTTAGTATAGTTGAGGGCATTGAACAAAGCCTGGCATGTTATAGTGCATGATGAGTTTCTAATACTGTAATCATTAGCTGTTACGGAGATTGAAAGGGGTCCTCAAGAGCTGGTGCCGGCCTCGGGAGGTTTAGAATCTATTATTTGCTGAAATGCTGCCTCTGCAAGGTAATGAGAAGCTAGAAACCAAAAAGACAAAGAAAGGCAGTTTCAAGAAGAAGCTGAAGTCAGATCAGGTCTGCTGGCTGCCTCTGCCTGGCAGGTCTGTCCTGCAGCATGGCAGATGAAGATGGCTTTGGCACAGAGAAGGTAGAGCTCTTGTCTGTCAGAAGAGGCACCATCAATACAGCTGGGAAGCCCCTTGCCAGCCCCTCTGACCCAGGCACTATTTGATAGGGTGTTTTTTGGTTTGGAGACTTGTTTATATTTTCTTCTGGCGCCTAGATGCTGGACTTTTTTTTTTGTTTAAGAGACAGTCTCACTCTACAACTATACTAACCCACGATATCCTAACTATTATCACTGCAACCTCCACCTCCCAGGTTCAAGCAATTCTCCTGCAATCTTGGCTTACTGCAACCTCCCACCTCCCAGGTTCAAGCGATTTTGGTGTCTCAGCCTCCTGAGTAGCTGGGATTATAGGCGTTCACCAACATGCCCAGATAATTTTTGTATTTTTTAGAGAGAGAGTTTCACCATGTTGGCCAGGCTGATCTGGAACTCCTGAGCTCAAATGACCCGCCCGCCTCAGCCTACCAAAGTGCTGGGATTACAGGTGTGAGCCAGTGCACTCAGCTGATGCTGGACCTTTTAACTTACTCCTGTAGCCTTCCAAACCATACCCAAGAAGCTGGGAGGGCCAGGCCCATCTGTGGTTAATGCATGTCCTTGCATAGGAAGGATCTTATCAGACAGGACTATATTAGCTTTAAAGAGATTGCTATGTGGCCCAAGACTGGCTTTCTGGAAATGTATTGAACAATATCATTTTACCTTTAAACCTATTCTTAAAATTTCAGCAGTAGGGGAAGTGGATCTGTTGGAACATGCATAAATAACTACAGCAAGACAAAAGATAAGGGTTATACAAAAGAATTTAAAGAAAATGCCTGTAGCTGTGGTGGAGGGAGTAGTTTTGAGATGGGAGATTGGGATTGGGGAGGACTTCTGGAGAAGACTGTTTGAACCAAAATCTGAATTATGAGAGGGGTTTCAAGAAGGTTGGGGAGGGGAGGACATTCTGAGCAAAGGGCATTGTGCCAGCAGAAGCCCAGAGGGGTGAAAATGTGATGTGTGTTTTGGGAATGTGAAAGCCAGAGATAATATTCAAAATATTTGGACAATCAACATGGAAGAGTAGGCCCCAGCTGGGCTGCAGCAGGGTCCTGTAGCCACCCCCTGCTGTGCCAGGTATTAACCCTTTATTTACTGTTACATCTTGGAGATTTTAGGGGCGCCCAGAGCAGCAGATGGGGGCATTCATGGAGATTGAGACAGCCATTATTTGCTGACTAGCACCGCGTATTTCAGTGTTTTAGCCCTTTGTGTACAGTTGGTGTATATCAGCTAGATAACAGTCCTGGGAGGCTCACATAAGTGACATGTAGGAGGGAGCAGGAGGGTGTAGAACAGTGGCAGGCAGTGAAGCAAACCATTAAACTAGGTAAGTACCTTGCAGTCAGCTCACGGAGAACTTTGAATGCCAGGCTAAGGATGGCAGTAAAGAACATAATTTTATTTTCCTACCCTTAAGAGCTCCACACCTTAAGGGTAGAATATGAAGTATGAAAATGACACACAGGGCAGAAATACAGAGATGACAATATCTATATCCAGGACATGTGGGGGACTACTAGGAGAAGAGGGAGGAGGGGCCATAAGCTGAAAAGCTCCCTACTGGGTACTATGCTGACACCTGGGTGATGGAACCATCCATACCTCAAACTTTAGCATCATACAATACACCAGTGTAACAGACCTACACAGGTACCTCCTGAATCCAAAATAAATCATAAATGAATAAAAAGAAAATTTCTATAGTGACTTAGTAGATGATTTAAGGAAAAAGGACGTATGAGCCAATACTCAGCCTACTTTTAGGATCCAATTTTTAAGGAGATTCCAGAGAAGTAGGTACACTACCACTCCTGAAATTTTCCAGGTACAGACAAAGCCAATCAAGGAAACATTTTCCTGTGTCCAGCCAACTCTTCTAGTTATAATTAGTTCCCTCTTACCAAAGCTTGATAATTTATTTTTGCTTTTCCCTGCTCACCAGGTTTCCTAGTAGGAAATTGGCATAGCAGGTTTCGAGCTGATAATCCTACGAAGAGGCTCACCTGTGGCGGCCCGGGGGCCTCTTCATCAGAATCAGCTGGGGTGCTGGTTTAACACTCCTTGCTTCTGGGCTTATCCTCATAGTCCACACACAAGAGCTGCAGAGCCACCACTCCAAACCTTGGAAAATCTCATCCTACCACCACTGTCCTCTTACCTTCAGACTTACTAAGAGAGAGGCTGAAGTTTTGTGTCTGTCCGTTGCTGGAGAGCTGAATGCAGATTTCATTGTAAGAACCAGAAAGACTGATAACAAAGCTGCCAGCAGTGTTTCAGGACCAGCGTGCTGTCTGTCAGTGGTCTCTCTCTTGTTGTGATCAGATCATAAGGAAAGCTTCAGAAGCCTCACGAAGGGACGGAACACATTCACTTTTTGTTCTTCACCTGGTTGCTCTGGCAAAAGCAATAATATTCTGCCATGTTCTAGGTTCGGATTCTGCTGAGATGGAATCTGCCTTGTCAGTCTTCCAGGATAGGGGAGATGCTATGTATCACTCTCTGTACCTAAAGGATAAGGCACAGAGCTTCATCTCTGTGGGGCAGTCAGTTTCAACCATTATTCATTCAGTGAACCGGGTGTTAGGTTGGGCATTGAAGATGCAAAGAAGAATAAAACAGTCCCCAGCCTCATGGTGCTTATCGTCTAGTGTCAGGACAAGGCCGTAAATGGATGATTACGGTTTCATACAAAATTGATAGACAAAGGTTTACCCAAGTGAAGCTTTGTCATCTGGGGTAATTACTGAAAGCATTCCAGGGTCTACCTTACCTGCTGAATTAGAATCCCTGTGGATTCTACATTTTTTTAATAAACTCCCCAGGCGATTGCTATGTATTCTTAAACTTTGACCTTGGGCGGCCATAGACTTTCTTACAATCGATATGAACAGCTTGCAGAAGTGATTGGTTAAAGAGCGCTGGGCAGCCTGAGCTGTATAAAGGTTTGTGACTCCTGGGCTGCTGGTGGTCTTTGCCCCTGGTTATCCCCTTGCTATTGCCTAGGAATGTCTTTGTCCACGTGCAGTGAGCCGGTGACTATTCATAAGGTGCCAGTAGACTGGACTGGCAGTGGCTGATAAGGGATGATAAAGCCTTCAGGTGCAATCAAGTTAGGTACAAGGCCTTCAGGTCAGGGTCAGGTTAGGCCTCCTCTTCTTCCTTTTTGTGCCCATAACCTGGATAATCCAGGCTCCATGCATGGTATAAATACATGGGATAGGTTAGGAGATCATGCTGCCCAAGACATTTAACTTAATGATTTCTCTTGCCTGCTCATCCTCAGTAAATGATATGCACCTCACCCGCAAGCCTTGATCTTCTGGATCACATTGGATCACTCTGTGGAAAGCTGAGCACCTACATACGAAAATTTGGAGTCTTTTAGTTTATTGCACCTGAACAGTTTGAACGCCAAAGCTCAGGTTAAATCTAATTCTATGGTGGCCTTGTACATCTGCCCTATTGTTAAGAGAGAGTTTTCCACCCTAGGAGTATTGTTGTATTTTAACTTCTGTGTGACGTATCATTATAAAAGCCTAGAATGTGAGGATGGGCTTTAAAACATTTTTTTTACAATTTTAGGAAGAAAATTAGTACTTAAACATTCTTTTGCATATCATGCCATTTTGTGGTATTTATACAGATTCCTAGCTCTTCACAGAGGGGCAAAGGAACGTGATTAAGAGTGTAACACATGTGAGGCAGACCTGAAGTGAGCTTTACCTCTCTTACGCCTCCCTTTTCTTTTTCTTACTTTTTTTTTTTTTTGGAGACGGAGTCTCGCTCTGTTGCCCAGGCTGGAGTGCAATGGCACAATCTCAGCTCACTGCAACCTCCGCCTTCCGGGTTCAAGCAATTCTCCTGCCTCAACCTCCTGAATAGCTGGGACTAGAGGCACGCACCACCACACCTGGCTAATTTTTTGTATTTTTTAGTAGAGACAGGGTTTCACCATATTGGCCGGGCTGGTCTCAAACTCCTGACCTCATGATCCGCCCGCCTCGGCCTCCCAAAGTGCTGGAATTACAGGCGTGAGCCACCATGCCCGGCCTCCATTTTCTTATTTGTGTAATGAGGATAATGTTCCTATCTACATGACGGTGTTATAGTGAGGATTATCAAGTTTAAAAAAATATAAATGCTTAGAACAGTGCCTGGAACAAGAATGTATAATAAACATTGCAGCATGTGAAAATCTGTTAAGTGCTGGGGGCGAGGTGATAGCAGAAAATTGAACAATGCCTGCCTTTGCTTTCCGTCCTCTGAAACAACAGGGCCACCTTGATGGGGGAGCCAAGAGCGTGGTATTCCTCTGATTGGTAAACATCGACAGCTGTTATTCAGGCCTGCACTGCTTCCTTTGGGGACCTGAATAACGTGGGGATTAGCAGAAGATTTCAGAAGAGTGTGGGAAGCCACAAGTTAAGCCTCTATTTCAGCTGAAGACTTTGGGAGTGAGGTAGAAGGACTTCATGTGTAGGCTTGTGCAAAACTCTCATGGTTTTTAAAGATAAAACAGAAGACTCAGGAAAGCAGTGATACTTGAGCTCTGCACTGTGTAATGTTAACAGTTCAAAGGCACTTGGGTGGAAAGCCTTGAAATGATGTAGCATAAAGTCCTCGCATGTGGCTTCTCTCAGGGACACTGCAGGACTCTGCTCCATGAAAGCTGACTGGAGTGGGAGCAGCTTTGTGAGGGAGGGCTGCAAGGGCCAACACAGAGGAACTGCCCATGCAGCAGAAGCCCTCTTTGTAATTAATAATCTATTTGCTATTTTCACCCCACCATTTGTAGCTATAGGGTCAATTTTGTTCAGACCCTGATTTGTATATATTGACTTGATCTCATACAGTGTAAAGGGAATGTCAATGAAATTCATGTTTATTTTAGAATAAATGGTCCCTGAGAGAGCTGAAATCACTCCACATTTGTGTGCTTATGAAGTGAGGGTCTCTGATTTATATCCGTGGGGAGAGCTAAATGTTATTGATGAGAATATGAGGCTCTTCTGGCCAAGTGTGAATGCACACCAAGTGGATGCTGAATCAGAAATAGTTTTCAAATCTGGAATTTTCTTAAGAGTCATTCAGAATGTTTTATCCTGAAATATTATTCGTTCTGTTTTATACATACACATGGTAACTTAAAAATACTGATTGAATCCTTTTTTTCCAAGTGGGTCCTTTGCTGCTGCTGAACTCTGCCTATGAATCAAGAGATGACTTTCACTTTATTTACTTTATTCTACTCCAAATCCCCAGCACCTGTACCAGTGGCTGGCACCTACTAGGTGCTCAGTAAATATTTGCAAATGAATCCAATAGAACCCATCATTTTTATCTGGTTAAAGCCTGAGCTCTTAATTTGGAAGCTACTAAGAGCAGGTTCTGTTCTTCTGCCAAACCTTGAGCTGTGGGTGGGGATCCACTCACAGGATTTTGAAATCAGTTTAGTATATGGAGAGCAGCATTTTAAACAAACTGAGTAGCACAGGATAGAAAGAAAATATTGGTGTATATCACAGAGTTAAATACTGTTTTTTGCAATGTGTTTATGCATACACTGGGTTAACAGGATGGATATATTTCTTACCACTGGTGAGACCTCTGCTGTAACCCAGTAGACTCTCCCAAAGAACACTGACCAGTAAAATGAGAGCAATCTCCGTTGCCTCTTGATATTCCCCACAAGCCTGGTGAGAAAAAGAAGCGTCTTTAGGCCAAAAGAGGGGAGTGGTTACCACTCTGAAAACTCCAGGCAGGGTCTGGCTTAGGCGTGCTGATGGCGAAAAGTGGGGAGGTAGGCATTTTCCCAGGGACTGTGAATTAACCCTACCAGTCAGGCAATTTCTTCAAAGGCAGTTGCATTGTCAGGGACTAGAGCTTTGGCCCCATTATGGAGAGTTTTCCTGGAGAAAAAAAGGCCAGCAGCCTTTCATGTGGGTGAGGAGAGGAGCAGGTGGTTTCTCTCATCACAGGTAGCCAGGTACGCACAAGCTAGGCTGCTACCAGCCCTCTTCTATTTATCACCAAAGATTAATCACATTCACAGTTCAAAGATACCATTTGTGCCTGAATCTAACATGCGCTGTATTAGCAGAAGTCTATCAAGTCATTCACAGCTTAAGGCATATAGGTCTCAACTAATTTAAAGGACACTTCAAGGACCAAAGAAAGAAAGAAAAAAAAGAAAGAAAGAAAACAAGGTAGCATTTGTTCAGAGAGCCTCTGTCCCACAGGGAACTTTCCCAGAGGTCTTATCATTCAGACACCTACTGAACATAGCTCACAACACGTAAATTCAGGAACCCAATGAGTCAAAATATGACCCCCAAAACTAAATTTATGTTTAAAGCCTGCTACACAGTGATAAGCCTGGGGTGAAATGTTGGGTCTATCCCCAAACATCCTTTTTTTTGAGATAGAGTCTCACTCTTGTCACTCAGGCTGGAGTGCAGTGACACAATCTTGGCTCACTGAAACTTCCGCCTCCCGGGTTCAAGTGATTCTCCTGCCTCAGCCTCCTGAGTAGCTGGGATTACAGGCGCCCGCCGTCATGTCCAGCTAATTTTTGTATTTTTAGTAGAGACAGGGTTTTGCCATGTTGGCCAGGCTGTTCTCGAACTCCCTCCCTCGGGTGATCCTCCCACCTCAGCCTCCCAAAGTGCTGGGATTACAGGCGTGAGCCACCGTGCCCAGCCCATCCCCAAACATTCTAAACCCCAGAACTCCCAGCTGGATAGAGAGTGTTTCTTAGCCTCTTAAGACCCAGGGAGTGATCCTTGCTCCACAACCCTGACTTGAGCCTGCCATTGTTAAGCCTGCCTCAGATGCACTCTTCTTCACGGCGCAGCTCCGTCTTTCTGGCAGACAGTTTTCATCCAAAGGCAAAGGGAATCTTAGAAACCATGAAAAAAAGATTCTTAAAAGATGACATTTAAAAAATAATAGTAAGACCTAACCAAACATCAAACTCTTCTTGTGTAGCCTTAAAGGAAATGCACACATGCACACATACACGCACATGCACACGCACACACACACACACGCATATGCGCGCACACACACACTCTCTTTCTCTCTCTTTCATGTAGTGAGTGAGGAAGAGCTGGCTGCCTGCTGCAAGGCCGCTTGAAGGATCAGAAAGCAGCCTCCATTTACTGAGCACTGTGGTTAGGCTTAGGGCCTGATTCCTTTGGAAGTACAGATGGCTGGCAGAAAAAAAGGAAGCATGAGGGAGCTGCCAATCCTGCATTGCTTTTTCCAGGAAGGTCTCAGGAAGGTGGGTGTAGGGAGAGGGGAGTCAAGGGAGAGCCTTTGGATTCCAGAATTGCTTAACTGGGGTCATGCCAAGCTCTTAAAAGCGACAAGTAGCATTTGGACTCCTGGCTTGTGTCTGTTCCTGACCAGCCAGGCCTGGGTGATGTTTCATCCTAGGCCTCCTGAGATTTAAGCTACTGCTGAGATTTTGTTATAAAAAGGCAAAAAGGGGGACCCAAGATGTTTCTGCGCTCCAGCCTCCACTCAAACCCACCCAGCCCCTGTGGAATGTGCCTCTGCCGGGCTAAGACTTGGTTTCTAACAAAAAGAAAACAAGGCTACCTGTAGCTTTTCCCTCCCTCCTGGAGGGGCACTGAGCTCCCAGCTAAGAAAAAAAAAAAAAAGCCTCCTTTTA
The DNA here is from genome assembly GCA_963573385.1 of Cacajao melanocephalus. Classification (NCBI taxonomy): domain Eukaryota; kingdom Metazoa; phylum Chordata; class Mammalia; order Primates; family Pitheciidae; genus Cacajao; species Cacajao melanocephalus. The sequence goes on from CAUYLG010054180.1 coordinate 48,994, forward strand.
TGACTATATCAGTCTAACCCAACTATACCTTCTTTAGATTATTAGCTCTGAGGCATCCTTCTGAGTATCTGAGTCCTCACTTCAGAGCAGAACAATGGACTGTTCTGGGTAAAGTTGCACGGGTACTCTCCTTCATGCTTACGGTAGAAAAAGTATGAATCACGTGGCTTGATTGCTCAGCAGGAAGTGGTTTTCCTGTGGGGATGTGCTGTGTCTTCCTGCTGACGGTGGCCTGTTAGCTCCACATCTGCGTTGAAACAAGAATGAAGTTCCAGAGACCTTAATAGCCACAACTGATGGCTAAATAACACCTTATCCTTCACAAAGCACGTTCCCAGACATATTTGCGCTGAATCCGTGCAACCATCCTATGAAGCATCCAGTTGAAGAGGCAGATTCAGTGAGGTCTGAGGGATCTTCCCAGATTCATACAGCCAGTTCACATGAAGATTGAGATGTGACTTCAGAACCTCTGACTCCAAGCCTGGTGTACTTTAACACCACAGTGGGCTCTGCCAGGAGGGAAGAGAGACTCCAGGAAGGAAGATCCCAGGGGAGGAGAGGCAGCCAAGGCGATGTCTAGAGGTTAGTGGAAGAATGTGACTCGCTGGTGTGTGTCAGTGGAGTTACACGAGTGGGTTGTTGAGATTATGCTGTCCCCAAAGGGAGGGTCCTGTTATGCCCCCAAAGGGGATCACGTTCTTCTTAAATGACTTTGAAGTCTTGCTAAGGGAATTAAGACTTAGGGAAACAAGTGGTATTTCTCTCTCTCTCTTGCTCTCTGTATGTAGTTCAAGGTCATGACTTAGGAGAGAAGAAAGATTATGGGAAGTGATTTATGTAGATGATGCTGAAGTGTGAACTCTGGGTTCCTGGCCCATGGGTTAAGCAATCAGCGTAGGGGCTCTTCCTGGAGATGGAGGAATCCAGCAAAGACTAGGAGGAACTTTAAGTGAGGAACCTGCCTTTGAACCAAGTTAGAAAATTGTCTTGGTAACACCATATATGCTGGTGAATTGCTGTGACAAAAAACTGCCATTCTCAGGTGGTACTAAGGAACTCACTGAGAAAGGAATAGACAAGAGAATCATAAATGTTATTTTTTTATAATTTTATAGCTATTTGTATATTAATAATAAAGGGGAACTTGAAATTTTAATATAAATAGGTAAGTATATGTCAGAGGTATCACTGATGAGAACCCAGCCATGAATTTTAGCCATAAAAAACTAAAGGCAGACTGAATAGGGGATATCTTTAGAGGGAAACTGACATGCCAAGCGAGACATGCCAGCCTTCATTCATTCATCCATTTGGCTAGTGTCTAGTTTATGTCTACCATGTGCCTGCACAATTGTAGATACAAGGATAGAGAGGTACATGGGAAGAAAGTCCATGCCTTTATTGAGCTAATGTGCAGGATGTGAGGACAGAAGGTAAACAAGTAAACAAATTAATAAGAGCATTTCAGATTGTGTTTGGAACACTGAAGCAGGATGAGCAGGAGCAAGGAAGATCGGACTTCTTGATGAGTGGTCAGGGAAGGCCTTTCCAAGTGATGCCCAGGAGCCACCGTGGCAGGATCAAAGGGAAGAATGGCCCAGGCAGAAGGAATGACCATGGCGTGTCAAAAAAACAAGAAAGCCAGTGTTACGAGAGCGTAGCTGAGTGAGCGAAGATGTCAGAGTGCAAAGGCCAGATCATGGAGGGCCTCATCATTGGATTCTATTTTAAGATGAGGGGGATTCAGTGGAGAACTTTAAGCTGGAGAGTGATGCTTGTGGATTAAAAGAGAAATGTAGGGGCCAGGCATGGTGTCTTATGCCTGTAATCCCAGCATTTTGGGAGGCCAAGGCGAGTGAATCATGAGGTCAGGAGTTCGAGACCAGCCTGGCCAACATGGTGAAACCCCGTCTTTTCTAAAAATACAACAATCAGCTGGGCGTGGTGGCTTGTGCCTGTAATCCCAGCTACTTGGGAGGCTGAGGCAGGAGAATCGCTTGAAACCAGAAGGTGGAGGTTGCAGTGAGCCGAGATTGCACCACTGCACTCCAACCTGGGTGAAAGAGTGAAACTCCGTCACAAAAAAATAAAATAAAAAAGAGAAATGGGGGAGATTTGCTAACAGGCCTCCCAGCCGTGAGGACAGTGTGAGCAAAGCTTTGGTGAACTGAGGTATAAAATTGCCACAAAGTCAAAGCGTGTTTATGGTGGAGAAGTCCTGTAACTGCTGCTCATCAGACTAAAAGGGCATCGGTGTGGCTGCATGGGGACCTCAAATTCAGATGTTCGTAGAGCATGTCTGAGCCTGTAAGGACAGCACCTAGCCCGCCAGGGCAGAGGTGAGAAAGCGTTACTTGTGTGTGAGCATCAGCAGGAACAGCATAGCCAGACTTAGCAGCCAAACAAGGAGGCTCTTTGCTTTTGTTTTGCAAATATATTATGGAACAAGAAAATACAAATAAAGCCTCTGCATAGGGAAGGTAGTATTAATTTGCTTGCTTAACCAAACATTTATTGGATACCCATTATATGTTGAACATTCTTCTAGGTATAGGAGATGCCATAAGTAGCAAAACAAAAGTCTATCCCCATAGAACTTAAAGGGCATGAGGAAGCAGTAGAAAAAATAGCCATAGTAAGGAAGTAAAATTCTTTAACTGTTAGGTGGCGATGGATGCTATGGAGAAAAATAAAGCAGGAAAGGGGACTAGGAAATTCAGGGGACAGGAGCAGTGTTAAAGAAGGCCATCTGGTTGGTTGGCTTTTATTAAGAGTGCAGTGGAAAACCTTTGATGGGTTTGAGAAGGGTAATGACGTGATCTGACATTCTAAAATGATTACTCCATTTGCTCTGAGAACAGGGGTGAGGGACAAATCAGAACAGTTTTCAACACTCTCACTTCCATTCACCTGGTGACATCATCCCAGCACCATCGCCTATTGCCTAGATCATTGCACAGAGGCCTGATGGATCAGTCCCAATAACGTAGGCAAGAAACTGTGATGCTAGGGCTCTGACAGCAGGGAAGGTGTTGCAATCCGAGGATTCTGGATTTGTTTGAAAGGTAGAGATGACAGTATTTGGCATAATGTTAATAGACAAAATACTCAATCCCTGTTGTGTTACTGGAAAATCGCAAAGGTGACAAGTTCTAGCAAAGAAAAGTATCAAAAAGCTTTGCCACAGTGGAGACAGGATCAGGAACATGGATAGCCGGAAGGTCATTAGAAGAGCAGGACCAAGGAGGGAAACTGGCCTGAGAGCCTCAGCAAGGGAGTGAGAGAGAGAAGATGATTCAGAACTCGAATCTCAGAGGTGGGGGGTGTTCTTGCTGCAGGCCACATGACCAGGGTGATGATGGGGAACAGAGAGGAAGGTCAGCAGGAAGCGGGTAGGAGTTATAAAGCCAGGAATCCAAAAGCACCACCAAATTCTAAGAACATGCTGAGAATTTCATCCTGGGAAAGAGCGGAAAAGCAATCTGAACCTAGACCGAAGTCATCAGGGAGGGTGGGAGAATGTCATGAAAGGCTGGTGGGTAAGCCAGGGGGATAGGAGGCAGGAGGGGCTGACAGGAGGGCAGTGAGAGAGCCTCAGCCTAGAAGGGTGGGGTTGATGTGGGAACCATGAACATCTCTCACATGCCTGAGGAGTAGGAGGGATTTGAAGGGACGGCATTCGCTGGAGGTGGTATAATCAGGAGAGCCAGCTTAGGTTCACCAAGAAGGCAGGCTCAATTAGTAGTCTGTCTTTACTGGGTAGGGTTTCTAGGCTGGTTGAATACTGTATACATAGATGTATTCTGACTTTGTAAGAAGTCTGATAGTTTCTTCTCTTAGCCTTTTGGACGAGACGGAGAAACACTGAGTGGATAATGGTTCAGTTAAGTTGCTTCATAGTTAGCCTAAGAGCTATTCCAGGAGAGCTGAAGTCCATGAGGACTGTGTCTGTCTGGATCAGTGCTGACAGCCTTTTAAAATCCTAAACACCTCCTCCTCAAATATTAATATCTCATTGTCCCCGCTCTACTGTTGAGTCTGTCTTCTGTGCCCCTCCACCAGGCCAGATTCTGCCGAGCTTTTTACTGTTTGTTGTTGGTATGAAAAAGGAAACTAATAGGCTCTTCATTTTCATGAAAAAGAATAATGCTGAATGTGATTTTTTTGAATTGCACAAACTTTCTTTCACATGCCTGAAATGTTGCCACACCCCATGTCTGGTTAGCTTGGCTGGGAGGAAGGTCTCTAATGATTCCACTTAGCAGTTTTTTCAGTGATCTGGATGAAGATGGCAGGGCTGCTTATCAAATTTAATACGATATAGCATAGACAGAGAGCTGATACTTTGGATGGGAGGATCTGAATTCAGGAAGTTCTCAGTGGGTTGGCACAATGGACTGAAACTAACCAGATAACATTAATGAGGGCAATGGAGTCCTCCCTGCAGGGTAAAATATCTGTTGTGTGTGTCATTATAAACTAGAGGAGACCATGAGCCAAAAAATCTTTTTCAGGTCTTTTTTCTTGGGGATTGGGGTTTTTCATTTGTCTTCACTCAGAGTCTCCATATGTAACCCTAAAATAATACACATGTATATGCACATAATGGAAATATGAGCTTCGTTAATTTTTAAAAATGCAAGGTCCAAATCAAAACAAGTAAAAGTTTTTTTTTTCTTATTTGGACCACATCTTAAGTGTTTTCAGTTCCGGGTGCCATTTTTTGAGGACACTAGCAAGCCAGAAAGACCCTAGATGGCCACTACCACAATAGTCAGTGCTCAGTGAATGTTTGTTGGATGCATGGGACTTCAGTGGTTAGGGTCCCCCAGGTCCTGTGAAGAACAGTTGAAAGAGCAAAGGAAACGGAATCTCTGAGATAGCTCTCTTCAAACAATTGCAGAGCTCTCAAGCAGAAAATAGTCTGGATTTATTTCATGTTTTTCCAGATGGCCCAATGGGTTTGGGCCAGTTTAAGAAAGAATTTCCCAGAACCGGCTGGGCGTGGTGGCTCATGCCTATAATCCCAGCACTTTGGGAGGCCACGGCGGGCAGATCATGTGGTCAGGAGTTCAAGACTAGCCTGGCCAACATGGTGAAACCCCATCTCTACTAAAAATGCAAAAATTAGCTGGGCATGATGGCACATTCCTGTAATCCCAGCTACTTAGGAGGCTGAGCCAGGAGAATTGCTTGAACCGGGACCCAGGAGGCAGACATTGCAGTGAGTCAAGATCATGCCACTGCACTCCAGCCTGGGCTACAGATTTTACAGAGGGATACTACATCTCAAAAAAAAAAAAAAAAAGAAGAATTTCCCAGAACTGTTCTCCAATGGAATGGGCTGACATTAAGTACCGTAAAACTCCTAGGACAGTGACTGTCTGCGGCAGTCCATTCAGCACAGGCCAGTAACCAAGGGTATATCGTAGAAGGGATTTCTATACTTGGGGTACAGCTGACATGGTGGCATTTCATTCTTACTTAATGCTGAACTGCTCTTTCCAGTAGGTCCAAACTAACAGTGGCTTGTTTTTACAGCTTTGCACGATCAACACTACAAAGGAAACTATTACTTTAAAAAAAGTATTTAATGGAAACTTCTGAGAAAAATGCCTCTCAGTTACGGAGAGCCAAGAATTTAGCAACCCTTTTAAGCCTTGCATTTTTTTTCTCATCTCATCCTTTTTGCAGTTGGCCTCATAAATATTCATTAAGGAATTGACTCAAAATATTAATAAGAATTTGTCTAGAAAAATCTTTCCTAAGCCTTTCAGTTTTGCTGTCTTGTAACAAGCAATATCATCTCTGGTCAGTCGTATTATTGTAAAACTAGCAAGTGATTTGTTTTTGGGATTCTTAAAGATTTAATTAGGATTTCAAAAATCTTAAGATGTGGTGTAGAAGAGTTGTTTCTATGACTAGACACACTCTATTCATCTCAAATCCAAAGTACCTCCATGTCTTGGAGCTCCCAAGCTTCAAACACTCTCCTGTCTTCTCACTTCCCCCAAATGAGAAGGAAGGAAGCCAAGGACAAGCTGGAGGCATAAATTCAGGCCTGTAGCCTTGACATGGACTATAATATAAAATAGCAGGCAGGCCTTCCAAATGGGCCGGAACTTGGATGGCCTCCTTAAACTGAGAGCAGTTTGAGGAGGTTCTGTTCTCTGTAGGGGGAGGCTTGATTGACTCTGTGGTCACTCATTTCTGGTGAGATGGCCAGAAAAGCAGCTGCAGGTCTAAGAACATGGACCATCACTTCCGCTGACTTCCCTCTCTTCTTCCCTGTAGACCCAAGACTGGAGTCGCCACTGGTTTTGTACAGACATGATCCCCTTTTGTTCTTTTGCCACTCACACAGAAAATTCCCCTTCCTCTTTTGCCAAAAGTCTCTTTTTCTTCATCAGATACCAGCTGATCACCCAATGAGAGTCAGCAATAATGGTCTCATTTCAGACTCTTGGACTAGAATGAGAAATTCCCAAAGCTAAGTTCCAATACCACATTTCTTTGTCATGTTTTCTGGAAAAGTCCAAGTCCAGTTTTAAGGCCATGCAGGGAGTAACTTAACCTCTCTGGGCTCAGTTCTCTAATCTATGAGATAGGAGAATGCAAGGCCATTGAGAGATTTTAGATACTATAAGTCAGCACAGAGCCTGGTGTCTTGCAGGTAGAAGATACTCAGTAAATCATAGCTGCTGTGATTACTGTTTGCTATTATTAATGTATACAAACTCTAATCAAGTTGCCAGTTTTAACTCTTGAGTACTTTTTACACTTTATTACTCAAGGCTTTGTAACTGTGGATGGAAGTCCACTTAACTTTATATGATGAACTGTGCTTTGGATTCAGAAAGAGGGATGGGGAAAGGGTGCTGTACTTCTCCTCCTCATTGGTCACTGTTCCCCCTTGTCATTAGTTGTTGGGGGAGAGGGAGTGCTCATAGCTGATAAAAAATCAACACTGGCAGGGTGGAATAAACCTTCCTTTTCCACCATTGTTTCTATTTCCAATATTTTGTTGTTCCCAAAGATAAAGAAACAGAAGCTAACATGTAATATTAAAATTTGCAGTTGATTTCGTCCTGTGGATAACAACTCTAAGTGTGTGTCTTTCAGAGTTGTGGGACATGGAATTCGTGCTCCTGCAACACTCTGCCATGTGAGAATTCAGTGACCTGGCTTGTAATAGAGAAGTTTTCTTACTCCCTTTCTGAGCCTGTTAAGAGTATTCTTCGCCTGTCTCTTGTGAGCTCTAGGTGATATTCAGTCATTGGTTCTAGAGCTGCATGCAGCCTTCTGCCTCTGTTTAATTCCAGCCTTCTGCCTTTGTTTAATTCCTGCCTTCTACCTCTGTTTAATTCCTACGAATGTCTAGTCGTAGAACCAACTCTTGCACACCAGATCCAGGCTCCTCCTGTGCCTGGATCTCGAGGCCCAGCCCCTTTCTACATCTGGTCTCCTCTGCCGCCTCTTCTCCGCATGTCCCTCTCCACACGGGGGCCCCAATTCCTGTTCATGCTCATCTCAGGGCCTTTCTCAGGCCATTTTCCTCCTCTCCCTTGAGCCATGTAGTCTGTCATCTTAAAGGTCAAGCTGATAAGGGGCTGTTGCTGAATCATTTCGAATGCTAGCTAACTGATGCTTGGTCAACAGTAGTGAGTCTCAACCTTGGCTGCACATTGGAATCACCTGGAAATCTTTAAAAATTTTTAATTCTTCTAATAATAGCTTTATTTGTTCCCCCAGGGACTCATATACTAGTGTTTAAAATAGTTCATGTGAGTATGTAAAACATCAAAGTGCTTATTTCCACTTTGTATTAATTTGGTAGATTTGGAGGAAGGAAATAGTACATTTCCTTTTTTGAAAATTCAATTCCTAGACTACTTCTGGGCTCACTCGACAGCAGCAGCATTTGTTGTGCCAGGCAGAGTGCTAGGTACCTCCTAAGCTCTTCACGTTCATTTCTCCATTTTAGTCTTTGCAACAATCTCATGAATGAGCCTCAGATTCTACCCTAATTGATTAATAAGGATCCTGAGTGCTTGAGAGCACATCCACTTGTGCAGGGGTATACAGCAGGCAATGCTGAACTCTAGTTCAGGCACATGTGGTGCCAAAACTTGACTGATTCTCCACCCCATGGGAAAGACAACGTATCCAAATAACTTCCTGAGGATGGACCTGCGTTCACTTTGGGGTTGCATGCTTTTTAAATTGAGTTACATTCTTTTGTACCTCAAGAGCTTCCATAAATTTGATTTCACATTCATTCCCGAGCAGCCTAGGTATACTCAGGAATGGTGGGCCATTTAATAAATTAGGTTTTCTTAATGCATCCAGATGTTATTGTAGAAAAGCATCTACTTATAGCACGAACTCAGCAGAACCTACCCCATCTTTTTCTTAGTGTTTTAAATAACTTCTTTGAAGTTATGAGCAGTGCTATCCCCATTTTGCAGAAAGGTGAACTGGTATGCCAGGTGTTAATTATCTACTAAATATTAGTAGTAACTGCCACTAATTGTGCTCTTACGAAGTGCAGGCTCTGTACTGAGCTCTCTGTATCCTGTGTATTAGCCTCACTATACAGATGAGGAAACTGAGACTGAACAAGGTGAAACTACATGCTCAGGGTGAAACAGCTAATAATTGGGCTAATTGTTTATTTGCTTGTTTGTTTTTTAACTTGGTTATAAGCAAAATTGCAAGACACGGGCTCCATCAGCTCTATCCCCTTAATCTTAGCCGCCTCCACTGTGTAGTCTGTGGCACCTGGAGGACCCTATCTGGAATAAACCACTGAGGCATAACGGAGGGTTCTTTCTGTGTATTGCATGGCTATTTAAAAGCTCTTGTGAAACAAAGAACTTTTTACCAACCCTTGCATAGAGGACAAACACGCTCTAAAGATTTCTTCCCCAGCCATCCCAATACAAGGCTGTTTTGGTATAAACAACCCCTGAAGGTGAGAACTTGCTCTGGAAGCAGTTTCACACTCCATTCATCTCTTTGAGCTCTGCTGTTTCTCACAGTTTTGGATTAATGATGAGAATCCAGTTATGTTGCTGGGTCATTTCATGATTACACAGACACTAAGGCCGGAAACCCATCTCCCTTTCTTGCTAATTATGCATATGCCAACTTATTTTCTCCCTCTTTAAGCATATAAAGACAGTATTTTCTGGTTTGCTAAAAGACACACACAATTCTTTAGAGAGAACAACTCCCTCTGAAGAAAGAGGTAGTCAGCGTGGTAAGTGGATGGGGTCTCGGGGAAAATGAAATCCCTGGCAGCCTGTGTCCGGGCAGCAGGTCACTAATTGAGTGCAAACCTTTTTAAAAATGTTGTTTATCCCCCTACAGGGCATACAAAACCATTGAGGATGAGGACTTGAAGTTCCCCCTTATATATGGAGAAGGCAAGAAGGTAGGCAAGCGTGCGTCCCCTGGGTGGAGAGGACAGGGCTCCGTCTGGCTGCCGCTCCACGTAGCCCGTGGCAGTCCGTGCGTTCCACTCAGCAGCTTGTGATTTTATAGCCTTGACAGCTTGAAAGCATATCCCATCCATCATCCTTCAGGCCTCCTGTCTTCAGGGTCCAAGGAGTGGCGGGGGTGGGAGGTGGGCAGTGAGCACAAGGGACTCAAGCCAATTTTGTGAAAATAGCGTTCCCCTTCCCGATCCATTCGAATAACTTTTTACAGTGTTTAAACATGACCACTTTCACACACAGCATCTCATTAATATCTGACAACAAGCAGGGAGGCAGGTCAAGCTGGCGGTGTTACATCCATTTGGCAGACGAGGCAGCTGGGACTATGAGGTTAAAACAGCTCAGGCAGATCACGCAGCCAAGTGAGGGGCAGCCGCAGATGTGGAGCCGTGGCTTCCCCTCTGCTTCAGGCGCTCTCAGACTCCACCGTGGAAGTTCAGACTTTGGAAGTCTGTTTGCTACTTGTCCCATGGAAGAGACTGCAAAGCTTCACTGCAGTTAGACTATAGGATCACATCAACCAGAGCCCAGCCCCCAGGGTCCCAGTCAGAACCCAGCCCTGAACAGCACATTGTTGACCCAAAGGAAGGCTGTGGATCCCAAAGTGGTCTCTGAGCAGAGGCCTGGAGGAGGCTGAAATCCTGGACTAGAGACAAAGAAGCTTGGAATCTATTTCCCAGTAAGAAAGAACACCTTCTGAAGCATTGCATTCTTCCTCTATGCACTAATACACTTCAGCTCGGTGTAAAGCATTCCAATTAGAAGTGAAAAACGTGGTCACGTTAAGAAGAGTCTTTTTCAGTCTTTCATTTTTTCAGCACTCGATAGTTTTTATCAAGAAGAAATGACTCACAAGAAAACCAAAGGGTGCCTTCCATGGGCAGAGTGAGTGAGTCAGTGTGTGTGTGTGTTTCAGAAAGAGCAAGAGCTTGAGAACAAACATGATTAGGTTTTGGGCTCAGTGTAGACTAGCAGTGATTTCAATGGAAGGAGACATTTCAAGACTTGTGTTTTGTATTTAAGGAGAAATACAAAACACAAATATCTGATCCATGTAGGAATCATTTTTTTAAACGAACATGCCCCATTCACGAAAGTAAACACCTTTCAAATCATCATCTCTGGTTAAGAATCATGTCAGGGCCAATAGGCATATAAATATTTGTGCCTTTCGGTACAATGGGCACCATTAATGAGTGTCATTCAGCCCAATGACTTATGCCTGCTGCTCCATTTCTTTGTGGGGCTGAGATTCTCGGTATTATCCTTTAACATCCAGTGAGTTCCAGTGGACTCAGGAGCACATCCCGTTACCACTGTTTTTCTAGTTCCTGTCTAGCCTGGCACCTGACATAAATGCATAAATATTAAATAAGCTGTTCAGCTATGTTCAGTATACTTTCCTTAGTACAATAGGAAAAGTTTATAGCCATAAGAATTGAAGGAGCAAGGGTTTTCTAATTTCAGTAAAAAGTTCAATTCACCAAAACATCATGTTCCTCAAGCATTTCAGGTAATTTAAGCTCGATGATCTTGTGATGGGCAGGTGGCAAGTTCTGTCATTGTACCTGTTGGCCTATTTAAAGGCCACCGTGTCTCCGTTTTGCGTTTATTGGTAGACACCAACCCTGGCTGAGTGGTGGTGTCTACCAATGCTTTTTTTTTTTTTTTGTGACGGTGTTTTGCTCTTGTCGCCCAGACTGGAATGCAATGGCATGATCTCAGCTCACCACAACTCCGCCTCCTGGATTCAAGCAACTCTCTTGCCTCAGCCTCCCAAGTAGCTGGGATTACAAGCATGTGCCACCACACCCGGCTAATTTTGTATTTTTAGTAGAGATGAGGTTTCTCCATGTTGGTCAGGCTGATCTCAAACTCCTGACCTCAGGTGATCCGTCCGCCTCAGCCTCCCAGAGTGCTGGGATTACAGGCGTGAGCCACCACACCTGACCTAATTTTTGTATTTTTTGTGGTCACGGGGTTTTGCCATGTTGCTGCAGCTGGTCTCAAACTCCTGGGCTCAAATGATCCTCCTGCCTTGGCCTCCCAAAATGCTGGGATTACATGTGTGAGCTACTATGCCCAGCCACGTCTCGTGTCTTTATCCCCTCTGACTCTTGCCCTCAAAAAGGTGTCATGGTTTCATTTCTGCTTAATGTAAACTCTGCCTACCTTCTGAACCAAGGCTGGCTTCAAAATTCACAGCCCTGTTGAGAGACTAGGATGAAGATGAAGACAATATATTAGATTGCAGGGTTTCTTAGCATTTATTTACTTCATCCTCACTCATAGGAGGTAATTACTCTTATCACCCAGGTAATAGAGTGAGGATTCAAGCATAGGTCTTTGAACTATGACACTACACAGGATATATTTTTGATGATTCAGGGTTAGGACACTGCTTTGTTTCACCCAAGATGACTTTCACTTCATCCCTCTGTGTCGCCTGTCTCTATGCAGTCCACTTTTCTGTGCTAAGTGTAGTGCTACCTCCTCCGTGAAGCCTGCTCAGTAGAAATTTTACCTCCACTAAATTTTCATAACCCGTGTTTTTCAGTACTTAGCCATATTATATGTGTTATTAATTAGACATATCCCTCTTATCTCCCTTACCAAGTTTCTTTTGGGTTTTTTTTGTTTTTTTGTTTTGAGACAGAGTCTCGCCGTGTCACCCAGGCTGGAGTGCAGTGACATGATCTCAGTTCATTGCAACCTCCACCTCCCAGGTTCGAGAGATTCTTGTGCCTCAGCCTCTGGGCAGCTGGAATTACAGGCACCCACCACCATGCCCAGCCAATTTTTGTATTTTTCGTAGAGATGGAATTTCACCATATTGGCCAGGCTTGTCTTGAACTCCTGACCTCAACTAATCCACCTGCCTCAGCCTCCCAAAGTGCTGGGATTACAGGCATGAGCCACCACGCCTGGTCCCAAGTTTATAGGAGGGACGAGACCTTAAACATTTGTGCCCCCACCACATGATGTATATACATAGTAGGCACCCAATAAATGTTTGGGTAAATAAAATATTTGGCATCACAGGAGATATTTAAGCTGACTGGGTACACATTGGTATAATAGCGTTGCTTCCTTCCACCATTCAAAAACAGTTGAACATGAGGTCTCAGCCCTGAGGTCTCTGTGTAGCTATGTCACAGCACTGGTGACATTTTGTTCCTTTCCACCCAGAGGGAATTTGAGGAGATGTTAGCAGGATAGAGTGTAGAATTGCGACTTTTATTTTCTCCAGCCATAAAACGTAATAGGTGAACTCTGGGAGGCCAGGAGCTGTTCTGATTTTCTACATCTTTTACCAGTGCCTATCAGGACTAAGGACATAGGTGGTGTTCAGCAAATACTTGTACAGTGGATATGTAACAGAAAGATGGGTGAATGGATGGATGGATTGATGGATGGATGGATGGATCCTATTGGGTTTGATGTGCACTGATTTCTGTAGCCATAGAATCACACATGCATTGGAGTTAGTTTATTGGACATCCTTCCTTCCAGTCTCCAAAAAGGAAAGCTGAAAAGAAACAGCAGCAACCTGTCAAGCTTAAGATAGCGGGTAGAAAAAGCACTCTTCAAATACAGAAGTGATTTTGGTGAGCCCTTTCTTGGTGAGAGCCACCCACATACGTTAGCAGCAAGGGGCCTGGGAAGATGGGTGGGAGGAACTGGAAACTTCTCTGGTTGTCCCTAGCCCAGGCAGCCACGCTGGATGAGATGCTTTTGGTGTGTGTGTTTCTGATGACCTTCTGCTTATACCCCTAGGCCCGGGTAATGGCAACTATTGGAGTGACCAGGGGACTTGGGGACCATGACCTGAAGGTGCATGACTCCAACATCTACATTAAGCCATTCCTGTCTTCAGCTCCAGAGGTACCACATGAGATTTTTGTTCATATTTTTTACAATAAAATATTCTTGGCATTATTCTTCCTGTGACTCACACACCATATCCAGACAGTAGCCAACTTGTGTTGATATGTACTTCCGCTGTATCTTTGTATCTCTGTGTCTCTCACGTCTGTGTCTTTTTCCCACTCCATTCTCACTTTGACTCTTCTGGTTCACACCCTCATCACCTCCTACCCAGATGGCTGCACAGCCTCCTCCTGGCATGTTCTACCTCTGCCAATCCATGCTGCACATTGCAATCAGGTGAATTTTCCTGAAAAACTGCTCTGACTTCTAATTGCTCAGAAACCTTCAATGGCAGCCCAGGCATGGAGAGTAAAGCTCAGATTCCCGTTCACTTAGTGTTGAAGGCTTGTTATAATTTGGTCTGGTCTTCTCCTCTGATCTTTGTTCTGTACCAGCCAAAATGAACTTGCTGTTTCCCTAACATGACCTTCAGTTTCTTGTATTTGCTCAAACTATTCGTTTCGCCAAGAAAGCCCTTCCTCCTCAACTCCAAACATCCAGATCCTTTTTTTCCTCTGGAGTTTAGCTTAGATGCTTTTCTATGGAGATTTCCCTGATTTCCTCCTTGCCCCACCAGAAGTAATGTCTCTCCCTACTTGGGTTATAGGTAGAGCAGCTTCCACTTACAGTGTTTTCAATGTCTGTCTTCAATCACAGGTTTGTTTGTTTGTTGTTGTTTTGAGACAGAGTCTCTCTCTATTGCCCAGGCTTGAGGACAGTGGCACGATCTCGGCTAACTGCAACCTCCGCCTCCTGAGTTCAAGCGTTCTACTGTCTCAGCCTCTCAAGTAGCTGGGACATAAGTGCGTACCGCCACACCCAGCTAATTTTTGTATTTTTAGTAGAGGCAGGGTTTCTCCATGTTGGTTAGGCTGGTGTTGAACTTTTGACCTCAAGTGATCTACCTGCCTTGGCCTCCCAAGGTGCTGGGATTACAGGCGTGAGCCACAGCACCTGACCTGCTCATTATTCGTGTATACCTTATCCCCTCGTTAGACTAATTACCTGGAGAGTTTCTGTCATTCAGCTGATGTTTGGAGAAGTTAATTTACAAAAAGTTGGTCATGTATTTGGTTAAAAAAAAATCACATATGTTACCATATAGGAAACAGTATCAAGTTCTCTGTTGACTTTCATGATGTGTCATTTAGAAAATATTTGGCTTCCAAACTATGGAAAAGTCTAACTGATAGCATTTGCACCAACCTAATAGTTTAGAGGTCAGTTTCTCTCACACAGTAAGAAGGCTGAAATCTGGTGGCTGCTGGTGTTGGTTCAGCAGCTCCATTGTGCCAGGGCTTGTAGCATCTCTGCATTTCTTTGACTTTCCATTCATGGTTACAAGGTGGTGACAGCAGGTCTAAGCCTGACATTTCCATGCAAAGATGGAAAGGAGGGGCAGCCTCTGTCACAAAAGATACTCACTTGCTTCTCATTGGCCAGACTGTGTCACATGACCTAGCTGCAAGGGATGTTGGGACAGCAAGAGCTTAACCCTCCCAATTTCTGTAGTAGGAGGAAATCAGGATGGCCTAAGTCAGGAACCAACAGGATTTACTACATTGTGTAATTAAATTGGTTTTTGGGGTTTTATTTTTTTGTTTTTGTTGTTTGAGATGGAGTCTCACTCTGTTGCCCAGGCTAGAGAGCAGCGGTGCAACACTGGCTCACTGCAACCTCCCCCACCCCAGATTCAAGTAATTCTCCTGCCTCACCCTCCCAAGTAGCTGCAATTACAGGTGCGCACCAACATGCCTGGCTAATTTGTGTATTTTTAGTGGAGACAGGGTTTCACCATGTTGGCCCGGCTGGTCTTGAACTCCTGAGCTCCAGTGATCCACCTGCCTTGGCCTCCCAGAGTGCTGGGATTACAGGTGTGAGCCACTGTAGCTCACCTATAATTAAGTATTAAAACAATTCCTTGGACTGGAAATGCTTAGAACATTTAGACATAACTCTATTTGTGTGTTCTTCCCAAAAGCACGTGCTGTTTTAACAAAGGATATTTTGGTCAGGGGAAACAGAACCTTATTCAAGCTAACTCAAAAATTTTAAAAAAAGGACATGTTTAATAATACTGAAAGAAGGCTGGGTGTGGTGGTTCATACCTATAATCCCAACACTTTGGGAGGCCGAGGCAGGGGGATCACTTGAGCCCAGGAGTTCAAGACCAGCATGGGCAACATAGCAAGACCCCTGCTTCTACAAAAAGTAAAAAATTAGCTGGATGTGGTGGCATGTGCCTGTCCCAGCTACTCAGAAGGCTGAGGTGAGAGGATTGCTTGAGCCCAGGAGTTCGAAGTTGCAGTGAGCCATGATTGCACTATGACACTCCAGTCTGGGTAACAGAGTGAGACACTGACTCACAAAAACAACACTAGTAATATTAGGAGGGATGTTTGTGGTGTCCATGAGCAGAACGATTGAACAGCCAGACTTTATGGGAGAGTGGTTTTGAAATCAAGGCAGCCCTGCAAAGCTCCACAGCAGAAAGCTCTCAGCCCTCACATGGAGTTCTGCCATTGATGTGGCCAACCACATTCTTTATGGCTCTGCTACCAATCAACACAGTTTCTCACTCTCCCAATTCCACATTTCTAGAGAGGGGTCTTATTGGCCCAGTTCACCTTTTATATTAGACCAAAGTGACTTCCCAGCCTATGTATTTGTCCCTTCAGATTGTATGTCCGCTTCAATACCCTCTGTGGGCACAGGCAGTCACCTAGACCCACCACTTTGGCAGAGTTGTGAGCAGGGAGTAGTTTCCTTAGGGATTTTTAGAGCTGGGGCTGGCATCCATAGTACATGTGGATACAGGGGACTAAGAAGCCACTGAGGGAGAAATCTCTAGTAAATGTTGGGCATGGAAGATACACATATTTCCTGGGATCACCCAGGATTTCAGATGAGGTCAGCTCAGTAGAAATAATAGTTACCATTTGTTGAGAGCCTGCAAGTGTTCTCTCTTGAGTCCTCATAGCAATTCTGCATAATGAAGTCCATGACTATATTATGTGTCCAAAGTCCTCCCTAGAAGCTGGTGGATTCCTGGCCAACATCAGGATCTGTGAATTACTGCTAAAACTGCTTCTCACTAGGGAAGAGCAACAAATGCCAGTCCTCCAACTCTCTTTCCTTTGAACGCCACTGAGCACAGGGCTTATAACTGGACTCATGGACTTTTCTGTTTTCCCCGTTGCGAGAGTCGTTTGTCAGATAACTTAAATGTTGCCTTCACCTTCCTACTTTGCAAAAGCATCCCTAAAGGTCTCTATTTTGCTCCGTAAAGCAAAGTAAAGACCTCCTTTCCCACCTCCCTTTCTCGCATATTTTTTTTTTTTTTGAAACGGAGTCTCACTCTGTATCCAGGCTAGAGTGCAGTGGCGCAATCTTGGCTCACCGCAACCTCCACCTCCTAGGTTCAAGCAATTCTCCTGCCTCGGCTTCCCAAGTAGCTGGGACTACAGGCATGTGCCACCATGCCCAGCTAATTGTTTTGTATTTTTAGTAGAGATGGGGTTTCACCATGTTCCCCAGGATGGTCTTGATCTCTTGACCTCGTAATCCGCCTGCCTTGGCCTCCCAAAGTGGTGGGATTCCAGGCATGAGCCACCTCACCAGGCCTTGCATAAACTTTTTATATAAAATGAGATGCGGTGCTGCTTGGCCTGAAGGAGAGTGT
This sequence comes from Cacajao melanocephalus, assembly GCA_963573385.1. NCBI lineage: Eukaryota > Metazoa > Chordata > Mammalia > Primates > Pitheciidae > Cacajao > Cacajao melanocephalus. The sequence goes on from CAUYLG010054180.1 coordinate 66,109, forward strand.
TCTCTATGCATTAGATTTTAGATCTTCCAATCTCTCGGCTACTGCTGATCTCAGGAAGAGACTGTAGGTTTAAAACTTGGGCTTGCATGGACGATTCCTTGAGAACAGAGTGAGAATCCCAGGCAGTTTGTGAGAAACCTTATGTCACCTCCCTGGAATAATGCTGGTTTGTAGGGCAGTGAGTTGGTCACTTCAACTTTGATGGGAGTGGAGAGGATTTAGAACGAAACTATCAACCTCTGCAAAAATTTAAACGCTCTTAGAAAGGTTGTAGAGTTGACTAAAATGTGGCAGTTTCAATAATAATAAAACTAATTGTTATTAACTACTTAGTCCGGATGAGACAACATACGAAGTTTATTTTTAATTGAAAAATAATCATATATATTTATGGGATACAGTGTAATGTTTTGATACATGTTTACATTATGGAATGACTAAATTAAGCTAATTAACATATTCATCACTTTATATACTTATCATTTTTTGTGGTAAGAACTTCTAAAATCTACTCATAACAATTCGAAAATACACATTATTATTAACCGTGGTCGTGATGCCGTGCAATAGATCTCTGAAACTTATTCCTTCTGTCTAACTGAAACGTGGTATCCTTCGACCAGCACCTCCCTAACTCCATGCAATAAATTAAGGTTTTTACAGGGAACATCTCATTTAATCTTCACAACAACTCTGTGAGGTAAGCACAGTTATTATACCCAATTTACAGACTGAGAAATTGGAACAGGGAAAGTAAAATAACCCCCAAAGTTATACAGTTATTAAGTAGCAAGCTGGTACTTATACTCAGTCCTATTTAATTAGATGAGGGTCCGTAGGGAAGAGAAGCCAAATTCAAGAAAATGTCTTTGGTCAGTGTTTAGGGACCTACTAAGTACTGACTCAAGAGGCTCTGAAGAGGGCGCCTTTGTCTTCAACCTAAGACAGCAGCTTTGTCTTGGGACCTTGAGGGCCAGAGTTTCTCAGAGAAATTCTATGGGGCTTCAGACTGAATTTGTGGAAAATGATGGTATAGTAGAGAGGGTAAGTGGGAAAGACAGTAATGGCCTTTGTTGTGTGTGCGAACCCAGCCCAGACGGAGCTGTACAAAGTAAGACTGTGCACCTATAATTTAGCTTAATGGGCATGTAGTGTGTATCCTAAGATTCTCTTGCACAAGATTAAAATTGTTGTACATGTTAAATGTTTCCAGATGGAGGGGCCTTCACTGGAGCCAGGAAGGGGTGGAGTGGGGGGGACCCTGTTAGAAGGGAAGCAGCCGAGCAGCTTGAATTGGCTACTATGGAGGCGAACACAAGAAAAAAAAAATAGGTACAGGGAACCCCCGTCCCCAGTTTTCGGAGCAGGAACCCCTTTTCCCTGGGCAGTAGTGATAAAATCATACCCAAGAGGAGTGGCCTCTCTTGGGAGTCTAGAAAGCTCAATTAATGTATTGAAACCACCTAAGGAAGAATAACGGACTACTTCCTGTTTTATTTCCCCATCCCAAGCCCACCTTCTTTCTGTGACTCCCTAAGAACATTCCCCTGCTATGCTCTGTCTTTGCCAAGCATGGATCTTTATTTCACATTTGGGTTCTCCATTTCAAACCCAGTTCAGTCTGGTAGTTTTAACAATTGTGGGAGTCTAGGGGTGGAATGTGATTGAGTTCTAAAAACGGGGCTCAAAAATCTTCTTGGAAATCAGCATTGTTCCCATTCATCATTGTGGCTCCTAATTCGATTTGATGCATTAAATATAAATAAATCAAAAACATGTGGATCAAATTTATGTTTAAAAAAAAAAACGCATGGGGGTTTAAAAATTAGTGAAGGGTTTCTAGCCAAACACGTTTTCAGTTTCACTGAACACAAGGCGCTGGAAAAATCCCGAGTTTGCCAAACCCAAAGAGCAGCCGCCAGGTTTGCTGAGCTTCCCTTAAACCTTCCCCAGTCTAAGGCGGGGATTTCTGGCCAAGAGCTGAATTCCAAGAGAGGCCCTCATCACCAGTCGAGCGCAGGCCAGTTCTCTGGAGGTGTGGGTTGAGTGTAGGGGATGTTTTGACTCCCCTCTGGTATACAGTTCATGGGTTTTTCTGCCTAACAGCATAGGGTACAGCCTCTCCCCCAGCATAAGGAAAACGTCCCCAGCCAGCTCCCCCATCCTCTTGCTTAGTGAAGTTCACCATTACACTTTTTTATACTGTCCTGAAAGAGTTCAGTGGAGAAGGAAAGATCTGTTACCTCGGAGGCACTGGAGCGCAGGCTCTCCTCACGTTCCTCCTTTCCAGCAATTCTCTCACTCCCAGTCCAGCACACATCTCATGTCCTGTAACTCAGACAGCCCAGCACAGGCCGGCAGCCCAGACCTCCAGATGTTCTCTGTGCCACGCCCCTTCTTGGCCTGTGACAGGCGCTCCGCAGAGCTACGATTCTTCTTAATTTCACCCTTCTTTCCAGCCTCCACTCAAAGACCGTGCTGTTGCCTTTAGCCCCATTTTGGGCTTTTGGAGAAACAAGGCCTTCTTCTATTTGGGGCCAGTTTGCAGAGCCAGCTCCCTCTTCAGCTCAGCAGCCCCCCTTCCTGCCCCGCTAGGCTGAACCACAGGGGCCCAATTTTATTTCTGCTTCATTTTTCCCCTTCTTGTGTTATCAAGACTCGTACTAGCTATTTTTTATAACTCCAGGTCACTCATTTAGCTCACTCTCGATTTTCTAAAATCTAGATATTTTTTTTCTTCTATCTGAAACAGCCTTCTCTAAAACAGCTAAGACCTTAGACTGTAGTATCTGAATTCCAACCCAGCGCCAGTATTACCAGAGGCCTGCACAAGCAATCACAGCCTGACTTTTCTCTTCCTTAAGATGGGGTAAAAATGACTATGTTGACAAGTTGTTAGGAAAAGCAAATGAGAACATCAGTGAAATTGCCTGGCACAAGATGTGGTACATGGTCAGAGATAGCAAATATCAGTCTTCCTTCCCCATCGGCTTCTGGAAGGCTTCACACTTAACGATTCCCTGTATTCACTTTCATAATAATAGAGAATGGGCCAGGCACAGTGGATCACATCTGTAATCCCAGCACTTTGGGAGGCCAAGGCAAGAGGATCACTTGGACCCAGGAGTTCAAGACCAGCTTGGGCAAAATGGGGAAAACCTTATCTCTACAAAAATAAATAAATAAATAAATAATAAATTTTTCTAAGAGAATAAGTAGGACAATTAAAAATAAATTTTAAATAATTTATTTACAAATAATACATTTATAAATGATAAATTAGTGGTGCGAGCCTGCAGTCCCAGCTACTGGGAATGCTGAAGTGGGAGGATCGCTTGAGCCTGGAAAGTCGAGGCTGCGGTGAGCCACGATTGTGCCACTGCACTCCAGCCTGAGCAACAGAGAAAGACCCTGTTTCCCACCACCCCTCCCACAAAAACGAGAGAATGAAGACCAGGCACAGCGACTCACACCTATAATCTCAATGCTTTGGCAGGCTGAAGTAGGAGGATCACCTGAGGCTAGGAGTTCAAGACCAGCCTGGACAATATAATGAAATCCTGTCTCTACAAAAACCTTAAACATTATTAGGGCATAGTGATGCACACCTGTAGTCTAAGCTACTCCGGAAACTAAGGCTAGAGAATTACTTCAGCTCAGGAGTTCGAGGCTGCCATGAGCTATGATGGCACCACTGCACTTACTAAGCCTTGGTGACAGAGTGAGACCTTGTCTGTTAGAATTGCTCCTTTGTTTGGGATTCCCCATTTTCTCCCACGAAAACATGAATAATATTTGACATATTATATTTACATCTTAATATTTATAGTCTTCTCATTCTTGGTGACTTTTAGTGCCCAAGCCAAAATCCCATTTTGGGAAAGAGCCTATTTTTTTTTATTTTTTATTTTTTATTGCACTTTAGGTTCTGGGGTACATGTGCAGATCATGCAGGATTGTTGCACAAGTACACATATGGCAATGTGGTTTGCTGCCTCTATCCCCCCATCACCTACAGCTGGCATTTCTCCCCATGTTATCCCTCCCTGACCTCCCCACCCTCCATACCTCCCTTGCACCCCATCCCAGCAGACCCCAGTTTGTGATGCTCCCCTCCCTCTGTCCCTGTGTTCTCATTGTTCAACAACCAACTATGAGTGAGAACATGCGGTGTTTGATTTTCTGTTCTTGTGTCAGTTTGCTGAGAATGATGGTTTCGATTCATCCATGTCCCTACAAAGGACACAAACTCATCATTTTTTATGACTGCATGGTATTCCATGGTGTATATGTGCCACATTTTCCTTGCCCAGTCTATCGTTGATGGGCATTTGGGTTGGTTCCAATGCTATTGTAAACAGTGCCGCTATGAGTGTACGTGTGCATGTGTCTTTATAATAGAACAATTTATAATCCTTTGGGTATATACCCAGTAATGGGATTGCTGGGTCAAATGGAATTTCTGTTTCTAGGTCCTTGAGGAATCAGCACCATGTCTTCCACAATGGTTGAACTAATTTACACTCCCACCAACAGTGTAAAAGTGTTCCTATTTTTCCACATCCTCTCCAGCATCTGTTGTCTCCAGATTTCTTAATGATCGCCATTCTAACTGGCATGAGATGGTATCTCAGTGTGGTTTTGATTTGCATTTCTCTAATAATCGGTGATGATAAGCATTTTTTCATATGTTTGTTGGCCTCATATATGTCTTCTTTTGAAAAATGTCTGTTCATATCCTTTGCCGACTTTTGGATGGGTTTGTTTTTCTTCTTGTAAATCTGTTTTAATTCTTTGCAGATTCTGGATATTAGCCCTTTGTCAGAACATATTTTGTTGTATTTTGTGCTTTCTGCAGTCTGGTCAATTCATAAGAAACAATATTGGTGCATAATGACAAGGGAAAATGGCTGTGTCACCTGAAGTGAGGCAGAATATGATTGTTCATGCAAAGAGTGTGATGACGGGCAGATAAAAGTGTATATGCATAGCTGAAAGTCTTGAAGTTTTAAAAAATGGTAACAGTAATTATCCTTGGAAGAGGAAGAAAAAGTGGTTTTGAAGAATTCCCTGGACCCCTTCAAGAAACCTGGAGGCCATATGATATGGTGGTTAAAAAACTTAGACTAGGGCCGGACGTGGTGGCTCACACTTGTAATCCCAGCACTTTGGGAGGCTGAGGCGGGTGGATCACGAGGTCAGGAGATCGAGACCATCTTGGCCAACATGGTGAAACCTCATCTCTACTAAGAATATAAAAAATCAGCCAGGCATGGTGGCCTGTAGTCCCAGCTACTTGGGAGGCTGAGGCAGGGGAATCACTTGAACCCAGGAGGCAGCAGTTGCAGTGAGCTGAGCTAACGCCGCTGCACTCCAGCCTGGTGACAGAGCCAGACTCCGTTTAAAAGAAAAAAAAACAAAAAAAACAAAACTTAGACTGGTAGTCAATCTTGGCTTCAAGCCCTATCACCACACTTACTAAGTGACCTTGAAAAAGTTACTTACCTGGATCTCAGCTTCCTCTTTGGTGAAAAAGAAGACAATAGAGGTGTTACACTAAGGAAGCTAAGGACATATGAAGTACTTAGCACAAAACCTGGCGTGATAAATACGAGTTCCTAGCTCCTCTTCCTACTTCATTACAACCACACAGTCTCACTGGTTCTTTCCTTAGGTATCATGAGTCCAGTGGTGTTTACTGAGCTGAGCCCTGGGGAGCATATCTTCAAGGAATTTCCCTCCCTGTACAAACATGTTAGATTGCAAAAGAGAAGAAAATAGTCCCAGGCAGAATAGCCTTCTTAAAACCTACCCTGTACATGTTTGTACAGGGATGACTGATGGCAGTCATCCTGGAGACAGACACTCTATCACAGCCTTCCTGTAGAAGTACCCTCCCTGCTGTGAAATCTTGAGGGTGAAAGTAATAATCATCTATCTTTCCAGGACTAAGTAATATAAGTTGATGAGTTAGCTGTTCAGCTAATTAAGAAAGGAAATCTAGTTTGCAGTGTAAAGGCAGATTTACAAAGAAGCTAATTAAACTTAAGAATTTGTAGGGGGGCCTTCGCTCAGATCAGCCCCTGTGAGTTGTGGTTGTTGCTGGAAAATGTGGATAGACTGTTCCAGATGAGGAGGAGAAGCCAGGTTGCCATCAGGAAACATTTGTGTAAACATTTCTCAAAGGAAAGGGACCTCAGCTTCCAAGGTTCCAGTAATTTGTGATTTTTTTTTCTCATTCTTAATAAACGTTCACATTAGTATCTAAATTTGTATTCATAATTACTTTTGTATTCTTAAAGAGCATCCCCAAAATTTCATAAACCTCAGAGCTCACAAAACATGCATCCCCCTGCAAAAAGGCAGCATGAGGAGTTCTAAGGATACTTTTTAGGCTGAAGCGTTGATATTCAACAGCTTTCTTTCCACTCTCCAGTCCTGCATATCTGTAGTATCTCATACTTTTGTGTTCTCAATTAGCACGATGCACCCTTAGGGGATTTGCCCCCTCCCACCACCACTTTGAATATTTTGGGGGACAAAAATCACAAGAGTATACAGGCTGGATGCGGTGGCTCATGACTGTAATCACAGCACTTTGGGAGGCTGAGGCATGCGGATCACTTGAGGCCAGGAGTTCAAGACAGCCTGGCCAACATGGTGAAACCCTGTCTCTACTAAAAATACAAAAGTTAGGAAGGCATGGCGGTGCATGCCTGTAATCCCAGCTATTTGGGAGGCTAAGGCATAAGAAGCGCTTGAACCCAGGAGGCAGAGGCTGTAGTGAGCTGAGATCACGCCACTGCACTCCAGCCTGGGAACAGAGTAATAAGACTCTGTCTCAAAAAAAAAAAAAAAAAAAAAAAAAAGTATGAAGAAGCTACTTTCTTTGATTCTGGTATCTTCTCACCTTACATGGGAGAGATTTCATGATGTGGCCTGTCCATCTCCATCTCTAACTTTCAGGTCTGGCTATAAATATCAGTGGTGTGCATCTGTGTGTTATTTACGTGGGTTGTTCTCGCTCAGCCAATGACTTGAGATTTGCCAACCAGCTATTTGAATAAAACTTGGGATTTGCTCTGACACACACCAAAAAACTAACTTAGCAACTGACAAAATTCATGGTCACACAACAGAAGCCAACCTATATATAAGTCAAAGATTTCTTCTCATTAGAGATTGTTGCCCTCTGATCCCCTCCTGAAGAATAATAATTTCATTTGGATGTTTCAATCAAATATGCAGTATCTTTTTTATATTTATTGCATTAATGCATATAATGTTTAGAAGTTTATTTTTTTTTATTAAAGTTCTGTGGTACATGTGCAGAATGGGCAGGTTTGTTACATAGGTATACATGTGCCATGGTGGTTTGCTGCATTCATCACCCTGTCATCTACATTGGGTATTTCTCCTAATGTCATCCCTCCCCTAGCCCCCCAACCCCCAACAGGCCACGGTGTGTGATGTTCTCCTCCCTGTGTCCCTGTGTTCTCTTGTTCAACACCCAATTATGAGTGAGAACATGCACTGCTTGGTTTTCTGTTCTTGTGTCAGTTTGCTGAGAATGATGGTTTCCAGCTTCATCCATTTCCCTGCATAGGCCGTGAACTCATCCTTTTTTATGGCTGCATAGTGTTCCATGGTGTATATGTGCCACATTTTCTTTATCTAGTCTATCATTGGTGGGCATTTGGGTTGGTTCCAAGTCTTTGCTATTGTGAACGGTGCCACAGTAAACATCTTTGCATGTGTCTTTATAATAGAACAATTTATAATCCTTTGGGTATATACCCAGTAATGGGATTGCTGGGTCAAACGGTATTTCCAGTTCTAGATCCTTGAGGAATTGCCACACTGCCTTCCACAATGGTTGAACTAATTTACACTCCCACCAACAGTGTAAAAGTGTTCCTATTTCTCCACATCCTCTCCAGCATCTGTTGTCTCCTGATTTTTTAATGATCGCCATTCTACTTGGCGTGAGATGGTCTCTCAATGTGTTTTTGATTTGCATTTCTCTAATGACCAGTGATGACGAGCTTTCTCTCATATGTGTGTTGACTGCATAAATGTCTCCTTTTGAGAAGTGGCTGTTCATATCCTTTGCCCAGTTCCTGATGGGGTTGTTTTTTCCTTTTAAATTTGTTTAAGTTTCTTGTAGCTTCTGGATTTTAGCCCTTTGTCAGATGGGTAGATTGCAAAAATTTTTTCCCATTATGTTGGTTGGCAGTTTAAGGATAGTTTCTTTTGCTCTGAGGAAGCTCTTTAGTTTAATTAGATCCCATTTGTCTATGTTGGCTTTTGTTGCCATTGCTTTTGGTGTTTTAGTCATGAAGTCCTTGCCCATGCCTATGTCCTGAATGGTACTGCCTAGGTTTTCTTCTAGAATTTTATGATGTTACGTCTTACATTTAAATCTTTAATCCATCTTGAGTTAATTTTTGTATAAAGTGTAAGGAAGGGATCCAGTTTCAACTTTCTGCATTTGGCTAGCCAATTTTCCCAACACCATTTATTAAATAGGGAATCCTTTCCCCATTGCTTGTTTTTGTCAGATTTGTCAAAGATCAGATGGTTATAGATGTGTGGCATTATTTATGAGGCCTCTGTTCTGTTTCGTTGGTCTATATGTCTGTTTTGGTACCAGTACCATGCTGATTTGATTACTGTAGCCTTGTAGTATAGTTTGAAGCCAGGTAGCATGTTGTCTCCAGCTTTGTTTTTTGCTTAGGATTGTCTTTGCTATGTGACTCTTTTTTAATTCCATATGAAATTTAAGGTGGTTTTTTCCAATTCTGTGAAGAAAGTCAGTGGTAGCTTGATGGTGATAGCATTGAATTTATAAATTACTTAGAGCAGTATGGCCATTTTCATGATATTGATTCTTCCTAACTATGAGCGTGAAATGTTTTTTCATTTATTTGTGTCCTCTCTTATCTCCTTGAGCAGTGGTTTGTAGTTCTCCTTGAAGAGTTCCTTTGCATCCCTTGTTAGTTCTATTCCTAGGTATTTAATTATCTTTGTAGCTTGTGAATGGGAGTTCAGTCATGATTTGGTTCTGTTTGTCTGTTATTGGCGTATAGGAATGCTTATGATTTTTGCACATTTATTTTGTATCCTGAGACTTTGCTAAAGTTGCTTATCAGCTTAAGGGTTAAGATGATGGGGTCTTCTAAATGTATAATCATGTCATCTGCAAATAGAGACAATTTGACTTCCTCTTTTCCTAATTGAATAGCCTTTATTTCTTTTTCTTGCCTGATTGCCCTGGCCAGAACTTCCAATACTATGTTGAATAGGAGTGGTGAGAGAGGACATCCTTGTCTTGTGCCAGATTTCAAAGTGAATGCTTCCAGGTTTTGCCCATACAGTACAATATTGGCTGTGGGTTTGTCATAAAAAGCTCTTATAATATAGAGGTACAATCCATCCATACCTAGTTTATAGAGAGTTTTTAACATAAAAATGCAAATCCTGGATATGGTGACTCATGCCTGTAATTCTAGTACTTTGGGAGACTAAGGCGGGAGGATAGCTTGAGCTCAGTAGTTTGAGGCGAGCCTAGGCAACATAGTGAGACCCTGTCTCTAGAAACAATACAAAAATTATCCAGGCATGATAGTGTGCACCTGTAGTCTCAGCTACCCAGCTTCATGGGAGGCTGAGGTGGGAGGATCGATCACTAGAGCCCAGGAGGTCAAGGCTGTGGTGAGACATTGTGCCCATGCACTACAGCCTGGGCAACAGAGCAAGACCCTGTCTTTGAAAAAGAAAAAATGCAAATCCCTGGAATCCACTTCCTGAAAAATCTGAATCACTAGATCTAGGATGAGTTCTAAACATTTTTACATTTTGGGATAATTCTGAAGCAAGTGATCCAAAGACCACTGTTTGAGAAACAGTCATAATGTCACAGGATCCTTAGGGTGTTGCTTCACCAGTGAGAATCCTCTGTGGCTGGTGGCATCTTTGCCCGAGTTTTGCTCGGGCCTGCGGGGCTTGTTCTGCCCACTCAGCCTGGCACGCTGCACTCTGCTTTTGCTGCCAGCTCAGATCCCATGCCTGCCAAGAACAAGCCAAGCACAGAGCAGCGAGGGATGTGTGAGCGAGCAAGCAAGTACAGGCTCTAGCCACTACACACAACCAGGCATACCAGCTGTGGTTGGGCAGGCAACTTCCAGCACCAGCACAGGCACCAGCTCCCTGCCGCACCTGAACCAGGCATACCACGAGTGGCTTCCACTGTGGGCACCAGGGAATGCACTGGTGCCTGAAAGGTTGGAGGTGCCAGGAACTGCAGAGCCCCAAAGAGGGTGTCACAGCCCTGGCTCAGGAGCTCCTAAGTCTGGGTTCCTCGGAGGGCCACAGCTCTTCCCTCCTCCTCTCTTCTCTCCTCCTCGTCACCTGCAGTGTGGCAAGGGGGAGGCATGTTTCAGCCCTGTTTGTGTTACAACTCCTTCCGTCCCACCATTCAGCAGGTCCTGAATTCTTGTCCCACATCCAGGAAGAATGAGGTACATGGGCAAGAGGAGGGTAAGCAAGGTGCTTTATTGAACGGCAGTACAGCTGTCAGGAGACCTGAAATGGGTAGCTCCTTTCTGCAAGCAGGTCATCCAGATGAGCGCAGCCCTCAGTGGAGAGGAGACCGGAGTGGGTAGCTCCTATCTGCAGGCAGGTTTTCCCATCGCCTCTGTGAGTCTGGCTGAGTCTGGGGTTTTTACAGGCTTCAGAAGGGAGGAAGTGCATGCTGATTGGTTCATGGGTGGCCATGAGTGGGCTGGAAAAAGCACCATAAGTTCTTACTCCAGCCTGTGGACTCCACCTGGAACTGACAGCCTGGCCCCCATGCTTCGGGCCATCCCTGGCTTGAGGTGCTGCTTCACCAGGCTCCTGCACCTTTCTGCCCAGAAACCTGTCTGCCTCCTGCTGCCATCAACATATCATCCCTGGCACCCTGGCTGTCTGCATCAGGAGGCGCCTGCAGGCCTACCCTGAGCCACCCTCAGCCCTTCCCCGCGGCCTCCCTCCCATGCTCAGTGTGACCAAAGTGCAGAGGGGGCTGAGGTGGCAGGGGGCTGGCATGTCAGTGCTGCCCCAAGTGCACACACACCCGGCCGGGTCACAGCAGAGCCCAGGCTCAGCCACAACTTTGATCCACACAGGAGCAGACACTGGGAGCCAAGAGAGGCCAAGCAGCAGGAGCAGGCACTTCTGAGCCTGCAGGGGCAAGGGGAGTTCCCAGGCCCCCAAGAGCATAGGGATGCCTTGATCCTCAGCTGTAGCTGGCCAGCTGCACTTGCATCCGGGAGAACAGGGCTCCTGCCCCACGAGCTTGGAAGGGGCAGGGCTCCCACCAGCTCCATGGAGCACGCAGCCCTGGCTGTGCCTCCCCTGCTACAGCCAGCATCTTTGCAGCCGCCGCTCCAGACAGGCTGCCACTGCCACCAATAAGCTGTTTTTCACTGTGCTGCAGGAACTTGTTTTAAAATCCTAAAATGGGTTTGTAATGCATCCATATTGTAGTCCCAGATTATGTGATTCACTCCCACAATGCATGTGGCTCATGCCAGGCTGGTGGGTTAAGGATATGATATACATCATTCTGTACTTGAACAGCTACATCCTGGGCTTCTTGCTACCAGAACAACTGCAGTCAGTGGGACTGACTTTGTTACACAGCAAGTATCCCACCGTTTACCCGTGGCGATTGTATCTCCCTTTCTGAGGCAGCATGCATAATAGCTTGCTCACTTGCTCTTGAGATCAACCTGCTGTGGTGAAGAGTCCTGTGAAGTAATGACACTGATTGAGTCCCAATGACCAGAAGTAGCAGTCATTTTATTATTTATGTCAGGTGACCATCTTACTTAACCCCTCAACCAGGAATATTTGACAGTCAAAGGGGACACTTAATAATTACGCTGGGGTGTGTGCACAGTGGCTCACGCCTGTAATCCCACCACTTTGAGAGGCCGAAATGGGCAGATCACGAGGTCAAGAGATCGAGACCATCCTGGCCAACATGGTGAAACCCCGTCTGTACTAAAAATACAAAAATTAGCTGGGTGTGGTGGCATGCACCTGTAGTCCCAGCTACTTGGGAGGCTGAGGCAGGAGAATGTCTTGAATCTGAACAGTGGAGGTTGTAGTGAGCAGAGATTGCACCACTGCACTCCAGCCTGGTGAGCAGGCAAGCCTTTGTATTAAAATTAAAATAAAAAAAAATCATGCTGGGGAAACAGGCGAAACACACAACTATTGCAGCAAATGGGAATGTATGGTCACTGCCACACCTGCCTCCTAGGTGGACTTGAGGCACCTGAGTTCATCTGTTCTG